>CM075962.1:131470731-131590731 GCA_038048745.1 Coluber constrictor foxii
GATGACCTGATTTATCCTGAAGGCCTCAAGGAACTCCAGACTTTCCATGCGCCTCTGCCAGCCTGAGTGCCCTGCCCTTCAGATCCCAATGGGGCCAGTATCTGGCAGCGGTGGCACTCTGGGAGGGCAGGCAGATGTCCCAGGGCTGCAAGTGTGCACCACAGCAGAGCAGCAGTATCGGCCCCACCGTGGCGTCTCTCCTGAGGGCTGCCCACCCACCCACTGGCTGGGTCGGCCCGGAATCGGTGCATTTCCCCATCATGGGGTGGCTGCAGGACCTGAGGCAGAGGAGAAGTGAGCAGGCAGAAGTCGCCCGAAGACCTCATGGAACTCGATCACACAGGTCCAAAAGGCGAGCAAGCTTCGGCATGTCCACCTGAAGCGGCTCTTTGGCCAAGTACAGTGGGTCTCCTTCCCCTGCCATCATCATCAGCCTTATCTTCCAGAGCTTCAATGCACCTCCGCTGGCCTGAATGCCCTGCCCTTCAGATCCCAACGGGGCCAGCATGCAGCTGTCGTGAAGGTAAGGCTGTTGGCAGTCAGCCCTTGTGGGAGATGCTGCACTGCTGCCGAGACTGCTGCTCCATTGCAGTGCAGACGTGCAGCCCCAGGACATCTGCCCACCCTCCTGGAGCACCAGTGGCAGTTGCGTACCGGCCAGCTGCTCTCCTATAGGTTCTGGCGCTCCAGTGCATGCCCACCCATGCCCTCCAGTTTTGGAACTCAGTGCTGAAAAGCTTAACCATCGCGGCCCTACACCATTTCTGACAGATGGCAGTCCAGTCTCTTCTTGAAAGCTTCCAATAATGAAGCTCCCACAACTTCTGAAGGCAACTTCTGTTCCATGGATTGATTGCTCTCACTGTCAGAAAACTTCTCCTTATTTCTAGATTGAATCTCTCCTGGATCCATTATTCCTTCTCTGGCCTTCAGGTGCTTTGGAAAATATCTTGACCTCTCTGTGTGTTCTGCCCCAGGTACGCACCCCAAAGAATGCAGCACACGCAAGTTTACTAAATTAAATCAGTCTTTTTCAAATAAAGGCTGTTAATTAACTTTCTTAACAGCCTACAAGAATCCAAAGAATAAATAATCATAATCTTACTATGGTTGGCAGAAAGCCCAGAAGCAATTTGCAGGAAACTGATAAGAGAACTAAGATCAGGACGTGAAGGAGAGTGAACAAAGTTGTTCCCTGCAAATTGCCTCAGTCGTCGTCCTTCTTTAAATAGGCTAAGGGATTGGCCAATTAGCCCCAAGCCTCACTCTTGAGGAAACCTCCTCCTGAGGAACCACTCCTGTCTTTTGGCAGCTCTGCACGCCCATGCATCGAGAAGAGGCTCCTCCTCTTCTTCCTCTTCAGTTAAGGGAGCTTAAGGCTTCTGAAGGCCCTGGCTGAATCCCCTCCTCTGGCACCACATCTTCTCCAGCCTCCTCATTGTCTGACTCGAGTGCCAGCTGCACAGGCTGCTGGCGCAGCACCACACCAGCCTCCTTGCTGTCCGAATCACCCCCCAGCCACACAGCCTGCTGACGGGCCACAACACTGTGACAGTCCCTCAAATATTGAAACACTGCTATCATGTCTCCCCTGGTCCTTCTCTTCACTAGACTGGCCATGCCCAGCTATTTATTGAATAGCTGAGTATATACATAACACTAAGACTTAAAATATCGGTTTTGGTATTTAATGCTATTTGTAGACCTAGCCTGGACATTATAACATGGAGTTCTTCAACCTTTTCTGTGCTTAGGTAATGCAGAGGACTGTGAAGGTTGCGCATAAACTGTTATGCACAAACTTTACAGTGTAAATAAAGAAGCAAGATAGAAATCTCAAACTTTTGATTGCAATGGACTAACAGTAATTTAAAACCAGTTTCCTTACTTTATTTTGTTATGCGTAGAGAAAGGAAGTTATTTTCTCACAGGAATTAGTATGCTGGAGTCCCGAAAGGGAGAAAAATGACCAGAGGTTATCAAATTTTGTTTTGGAACCCTTTCAGAATAAAACAGCAAGAAACAAACCATTAGTGCTCCCTCTACTGGCTATACAGTAACAATGATTAATCGATAAAACTTTTGACTCCTTGAAAACTTTGTTCGATTAATCAGTAAAACACAGACTTTTGGAGCTGACTCCAGATATACCCAAAGAGGAATCTACAGTCAAGTGGCTTGAATTAAAATATTATCTCATCATCTAAAAAAGCAACCTGATTAATTTGGCAATTCTTCTTTTTTCAAATGTGTTTGGCAAGCAGCCTGAAAAGAGGCATTCCCATTCATTTTTATTCAAGAGAAGAATGCCTCTTCTACAGTAATTCTTGACCCACCTAACATATATATGCAGGAACTATCAATGAATAAAATATATTTTTCCACTTTCAGAATACATATTTAATTACTTAACACAGTAAGTATTAACTGGGTAAAACTTGCTTGATTTCTTGACAGCAGTTTATTTAATCAAGTAATATGCCTAACCCATAACAAATACTTGTGCTGTATGTGGGAACATGATAGAAGCAGATTATGCTGTTTATTAATTCTGTTTATGCATTACTTCATTAAATTTATATGGTGCTCATCTTGCTGTTTGGGGTAACTCTGGATCAGTGGTGGGTTGCTACCGGTTCACCCCAGTTCGGGTAGTAGGGAAGGTAGCAGGGGTGGCAGAGGCTCCACCCACTCACCTGGATGTCATTAAATACACTCTGCGCATGCGCTAGATGATTTAACCAGGGAAAAACAAAATTTTCATTTTAAAGCTTTTCATACTGAAATATTAACATTAGATGCTGTAGTTACATCCAGAGATGTCCATTTTTACATTCAGGTTTGGGAAATGTGCCTAATTTCTTTATAGCACAGAAATGGCTAATTCAAAGATAGGCTCCTTGTCTTGTGGGAAAGAGAACCATCTTAAAAGTCCGAGTTAATAATATATTAAAACTTTTTTTTTAAAAAAATCCCTTTTTACAATCCTGTCATCTCTTAATTTGGGGTAAATTGAAGGGAATTGGATGGAGCTGAGAGTTTACAGGCCGGATGCCTTCCTGGTGCCTATGTGGAGTTCACAGCAGATGGTTTTTTTTTCTTTGTGCCTGATAGAGGAACATTTGGTGCTGTTTAGGATTGAACTCTCAACCTTCTGAGTGGGAGGTGAGCATCTTTACCATTAGGTCACCATACTCTCATATTCAAACCTACTTAATATTTTAAATATTAAAAGTGTCCAAACTTCATAATAACCTGCATATAATAAGTACAGCAAATAGACACTGGCAATCTAGTAAACAACTCAAATATACATTGTTATTTTTGACTTTTGGCATTTTGGATTACTAATTCCAATAGTTAATACAAGTTTCCATGATCTTATTTCATATTTCTGATTTCTTGAATCATAGGGAGAAACCCCCCCCCCCATACAATTAAATGTAACCGTTTCCATATTTTAGAAATTACACTAAAATTCAAACTAGAGCTTTTATCTACCATGTCTCCAAATAGCTATGCCTTACTTTCATTTTTCTTGAATATCTACTCTGAAGAAAAGCATGGTGTACAATTTTTGGTAGTTTATAAATTTTTGTCCGAACCCATAAAAATGGAACACTGTTAGTTTTTTCTCTTCCAGTTCAAATTGCCAGTGTGGTTACGAAGGGCGATAAATTGACCCTGTCATCTTAATTCTACTTTTTTAAATTGGAAAAGAACAAACTGGTTCCACAAAAACAAATCCTTCTAGCACATTCACACACGGTTGCAAAATAGCCAGATGCCTTAACTGTTCCTTCTGCATAATAAAACTCATATATTCGTAGATAAGCTTTTAGTGTATTGAAACATCTTTCAGCATCTGTTTCTCTAAATAAAAGCCCGCATAAATCTCTAAGATTATCATGTTATTAATCATATAAATGTTAATAAGTTAAACAACAATAATTTTCAATTTTTCTTTCCCTCCCCAAAAGTAGACATTTTTCCTGATTCAACAGTTCGAAAAAAAAAATTAGAAAAAAATAGTAGGACTCTTAAAGAAGCATATCTTTACTCTTATATACAGGTAGCCAGTGGTGGGATTCAGCCGGTTCTGTCTGGTTTGAACGAACCGGTAGCGTCAACTGTGGTAGGCCCTGCCCACACACCCAGATGTAATGCCATCCCATTTAGCCACATTTTGGAGGCTGCGCGCGTGTGCGGGAGGTGCACACGAGAGCAAAGAGAATTCCCGGAAGGCCGAGAATGAGTGGAGATGGCATGCATGCTCACATTTGTGAACTGATAGAGAAGGTAAGTGAATCACACCTCTGAAGGCAGTCCTCAACATACAACAGTTCATTTAGTGACCGTATGGCTTCCCCCATTGACTTTGCTTGTCAGAAGGTTACCAAAGGAGATAACTATGAGTCGGTCGCCAAATGTCTGATCACATGACCATGGGGATGCTGCATTAAACCGTCATCGGTCATTTTTTTCAGTGCTGTTGTAACTTGGAACAGCCCTTAAATGAACTGTTGTAAATTGAGGACTGCCTGTATGTATAACTCAAGTCCTAATCTACAAGAATTCACACAGAATGACTGTCTAAAGCAGGGGTCTCCAACCTTGGCAACTTTACGACTTGTGGACTTCAACTCCCACAATCATGTGCTGGCTGAGAAATTCTGGGAGTTGAAGTCCACAAGTCGTAAAGTTGCCATGGTTGGAGACCCCTGGTCTAACGTTACATTATAAAACAAATCCTACAGGGTATACAACAGCTAACCAAAAAGTTACAAGGAGTATCCCAAAGGTGCTTTTTCAAGAGGCAAGTGGACTTTCTGGTTTTTCTTTGAAGACATTTTTTACTTCTCATCCAAGAAGCTTCTTCAGAGCTGAAGAAACATCTTCAAAGAAAAACCAGAAAGTCCCATTGCCTCTCGAAAAAGCACCTTTGGGACAACTACGACCTGGATGACTGAGAATATCTCCAGACATTTATAAGTAAGTATGTTCAGATGTCATCCAATCCATCGCAACAGAGACTCTTGGAGCTGAGTTTATGAGAACTGAAACGTATATCAGAGCATGTTTACAGTCAGCTGCAGAGAATAATTTTTAGACTTCTGGTTGTCCTTAATGATACCGGATGTTAACCAAGTAGTCTGATCTGTAGCTAGAATCTAAAGATTTCCTAAACAACAACAATAAATCCATGAGCTTAAGGTAAAGGTAAAGATTCCCCTTGCACATATGTGTTAGTTGTTCCTGACTTTAGGGGGTGGTGCTCATCTCCGCTTCAAAACTGAAGAGCCAGCGCTGTCCGAAGATGTCTCTGTGGTCATGTGGCCGGCATGACTAAATGCCAAAGGTGCACAGAACACTGTTACTTTCCCACCAAAGGTGGTCACTATTTTTCTACTTGCATTTTTAACATGCTTTTGAACTGTTAAGTTGGCAGAAGCTGGGACAAGTAACGGGAGCTCATCCTGTTATGTGGCACTAGGGATTTGAACCGCTGAACTGCTGACCTTTCGATCGACAAGCTCAGTGTCTTAGCCACTGAGCCACCACATCCTTTAAAATGATCTTAGCTGGCTTTGAATCTGCCATGTATGATAGACTAGTTATGAAAAAAACCCCAAGCAAATCTCTGTGTATTTGAGTCATTTAAGTTCTTAAGTAAACCTGGAGTATCATTTTGGAATAGATCACATTTTATATCTTTAAAATGGAAGGGGGTTGAGTGAAACATCTCTTAGGAGCAGGGCTGGATTTAGATGAAAAGAGGCCCTAGGCTATTCCACTTATGAGGCCCTTTCACCTCCCATTTTTTTCGGTTCAGTGTTTTAGTATTCACTGTTTTTAGAATAGTGTAATTTTAATTTTGCTAACAATTTGAATGTAGGCCCCTCTTGATCTTGAGGCCCTAGGCTGAAGCCTAGTTAGCCTATAGGAAAATCCAGCCCTGCTTAGGAGGATGCTAATACACCAGAAAGCAATACATCTTGTTTATGCAGTGTACATCAGTATTTCTAGACTCCAGGTGAATTATTTCAGGTGAATGAAAACTAGATGATAACCCATCATTTTGTTTGAATGTGCAGAAATGGCTCTGAAAGAAAGAAGAAAAAGATAAGGTGTGGAATGATCATCTGTGGTGATCATGAATGTCATCAATTTGTCTGGAAGGAAATGAGCATTTTGTAAGTGGCCCTACCACTGAAGGCAGCCTGTTTTATGAACTATTAAGCTCCTTCTCATGGCAGCCATCCCATACTGTGAGAAGATCAATGACCTGTTCCCCAAATTCCACACAAGTCCACCAGCCTCCATACCTATTGAAACGATGATTCCACAGTGTGTGTTCCTTCAATCCTTCACGTACAATGAAGAGGAAGGAGGAGCAGAGATCATACGCTACAGGAGTAATCTGCAGATTACAAGTTGCTTTCGCAAAAGATTACTAACAGGAGAGGAGAGAGAGGCCAAGATTTCATGTGTATCTCCATCTCATCTCCTCCTTTGCCCGCCCTGCTGAAGCAAATAGGATATGCCCCACAGCAGGTGAGTGAAGCAATAGGATGCGAGGAGTTGTAGGAAACAGGGCGTGTGATCCTTTCATACTTGCAGTTTACAAGTCTGATCTTACTGAAATCTGCATGCTTGCCGAGCAGGAGCTAATTTCCCATGTTACCAAATCATGCCCTGGAGTCTCTTCATTTGAAACTCCTCCACTGGGCTTCCACATTGCTTCTGTCAGATGACATAAAGAAGAGCCTTCTCCAACACATGTGATCTGTGCTGTAGTATGATCTCCAGTCTACTGTATGGCTGGTCCCAATCTGATATCTTTTTAAGGTTGGTCTGCCTGCCTGCCTGCCCCCCCCCCATCTCTTTCTTCCCCCCCCCACCTCATCTATCAGGCAGCTCCTTCACAATTCTGGGATGTAATCCATCTGATCCTGGTGATTTGAACTCACGTAGAGGAGTTAGGCTTCATCTTTATAGTTTTTTTTAATATTTACATTCTATATTTATTTATGGATTGAAATAAATTACATTTGTGGTAACTGCTTTCCAAGTTTTGAAGTGTGGGTGGGTAGCAGATAAACAGAATCCACCTAAGAAGATAAAAAGTAACAACATTTGTAGGATTTGTATAAAACTCCACTCACTCCTCAGGTCATCATATCAGTGGTTCGTAGCTGAGAGGCACACAGGAGGAAGGCAACCTCTTTGTTTTTAAAATAAGATCTTCCCACTTAGCATCCAGCAGTTTCATCCGTGCACCCTGAATTTTCCATCTATTTTTTTTTCCCTGCTGAGAAAAGCCTGTAAGATAGGAGGAGACAGTTGATGGTGTCTCAAGTGTGAAATAAATGAGGCCCTAGTTTAAAATGAAGATTATATTCTATAGATTTGCCCAGCTAGTAACAGAATTACTATTTCAGGGACTGAGAAGATGAAACTGCAGAGTTAAGAAAAACAGATTTGTGCGCCATACGGGCCATTGACACAAGCAGAGAGTTTGCAGCCAGATTCTTAAGCAACTTCCATACCATTTATCAACCCACCAGTGGTGGATTGCCCCCAGTTTGGACCAGTTCGCAAGAACCAATAGTAAAACTGGTGGGAGGCTCCACCCACTGACCTGGATGTCATTGTAGATTATCTGCACATGCACAGAAGCTTCTGCCTATGCACAGAAGAGTGTGCACATGATGCGAAGTTAAGTTAAGTAGAACCCACCCCTGCCCCAGATCCACTATTTACCAATATTTTGGGGATAGGGGAATTCCCTGAAAGTTTGTAAAATTGTGCGTAGATATCTGGTACACTATATTATATGTTGTTCTCAAATTACAACCACAATTGAGCCTAACGTTTCTGTTGCTATATGAGACAGTTATCAAGTGAATTTTGCTCCATTTCATCAATGATCTTTCTACGAAAACTAAGATCATGGCTCATAGCTCATGGGCCTCTCAATTCCTGGCAAATAGATGGGGAAGAAATGGAAGTAGTGACAGATTTTATTTTCCTGGGTTCCAAGATCACCGCAGATGGGGACTGCAGCCAAGAAATTACAAGACATTTGCTCCTGGGGAGGAAAGCTATGGCAAAGTTAGACAGCATACTAAAAAGCAGAGACATCACCCTGCCAACAAAAGTGTGTATAGTCAAGGCTATGGTTTTCCCAGTTGCAATGTATGGCTGTTAATGTTGGACCATAAGGAAGGCTGAGTGCCAAAGAATTGAGGCCTTTGAACTATGGTGCTGGAGGAGACTCCTGCGAGTCCCTTGGACTGCAAGGCGATCAAACCAATCAGTCCTAGAAGAGATCAACCCTGACTGCTCCTTAAAAGGCCAGATCCTGAAGAGGAAACTCAAATACTTTGGCCAACTAATGAGAAAGAAGGACTCACTGGAGAAGAGCTTAATGTTGGGAAAGATTGAGGGCAAAAGAAGAAGAGAACGAGGTGGCTGGATGGAGTCACTGAAGCAGTAGGCATGAGCTTAAATGGACTCCAGAGGATGGTAGAGGACAGGAAGGCCTGGAGGAACATTGTCCATGGGGTTGCAATGGGTCAGACACAACTTCACGACTAACTGCAACATCCTTTCTTGCTATAGTTGTGAAGTGACTCACTGCAGTTGTTAAATTAGTAACACAGTTGTTGAATGAATCTGGCTTCCCCATTGACTTGACTTGTCCGAAGGACACAAGAGGCGATCACATGACCCCGGGATGCTGAAACCGTCATAAATATGCCAAGCGTCTGAATTTCGATCACATAACTATGGGGAGCGGTCATAAGTGTGAAAAACAATAACTCACTTTTTTTCCAATGCCACTGTCAGTTCAAACGGTGACTAAATGAATGGTTATAAGCCAAGAACACCTGTGTGTCAAGAAAAGCAAAAGGATAGAGTTTAAAATAAGTGCGGAAATGGAGACTTGGGTCTGCTTTAAATCACAGTCCAGAGCCCCATCCCTCCACAATTAACATTTTTCCTCCTACTGTGACATCCTTTAACATGAAACCATCAAAAGATGATAAGACTTTCTAAACGATTTCCTTCCTTCTTCCTCTAAAAATTCACTTCCAAGTGCTTTTCTTTGATGGACAGCTAAAAGCCACATAACGTACTCAGCCTGAAACTCCTGAAAGCAATTAGAAGGATTGTCTCCCATTATGTCTCTTTGATCAAAGAGATTAGTGGAAATGCCTAGTGGGTACCTTTCACTCATTTCCCTGCCAGCTTACACTTGTTAGTAAAGATGCACAGTAAACATCTTGCAGGCTCCTGGCTCTGTCCTTTGAGTTGTGCATGCATAGGAAATACATTAATTTGGATCCTGTTAGTTAGAGACTACAGTTGCCTCTTTCAGAATAACAGATTAACAGAGTTGGAAAGGACCTTGGAGGTCTTCTAATCCAACCCCCTGCTTAAGCAGGAGACCCTATACTTGTAATGGCGAACCTATGGCACACGTGCCAGAAGTGGCACGCAGAGCCATTTTTCCGGGCATGCGAGCTGTCGCCCAACTCATCTGCAGCTGTGAATTCACGCGCGCCCCAGCTGGTGTTTGGGCCTCTGGTGCACATGAGTGCAATTCAGGGGACCAAGCTGGTCTTTGGAGCTCTCCTGTACACACACGCACATTTGTGCATATGCACAAAAGTACTGGTGCGCAGCGCACGCATGCGCAGATGGCAAAAACCATGCGCATGTGCAGATGTTGCAAGTGCGCACATAGCGCATGGTGGGGTCACGCACGAAAGCTATGTGCATGCGCAGATTGTGTGGTTGCATGGGGAGGAGCCGTGTGTTAGCACGGATGGCAAGCACATGCATGAAATGTGCAAAGCACATACTTGTTCGGCACTCGGTGAGTAAAAGGTTTGCCACCGCTGCCCTATACTATTCCAGACAAGTGCCTGTCCATTCTCTTCTTAAAAGTCACCAGTTCCACGGGTTGTTTGTTCTTACTGTCACGAAATTTCTCCTTAGTTCTAAATTGCTTCTCTCTTTGTTTCAGTTTCAATTCATACTACGCATCTTCGGAAGGTTTAATTCTTAGAAAACTTTCTATTGACTTCTATTTGTATCTGTTGAGTCATTCGTCACATTAATTTATTTTTTTTTAAAAGCCACAGGTCAGATTTTTAACCTGATTTTTAAAACTGTTCATTTTTTTTTAAACATAAGCACTTTCAGAAAGTAGACAGCAAGCAGTGTCTCAGAAGAAGACATATTTATGACATCTTTTCCTGGTTTAATACTTAAGTGGCAGCCTCCTGGTTTGGGGTTGAATTGAGAGAAGGCAGGAAACATGAATAATAATCTGCGTTGGAATTGTCATCTACAAAAGATAACATTTCTTTCAAGTTGGGCTTATTTAACATGATGCACATATCCATGTAGTTTTCTGATAAAGATGTGCAAGGGGCTGCCCACAATTTTTTTGGTTCATTACTGGGAATTTGGGAATTTCTGGTGGTTTCGCACCCAAGTGTTAACTGACCAACTCTACTCTTGCTTGGCTTCCAGTATCAACCAAGGTTGTCTAGGTGCAGACACCAGCTGGACATTGGAGTGTTGTATACTTTTTCTTCACAACTCTTGTTATTCCAAGGAGTTTTTGATTCAGTAAATATTCATGTGATTAACTGCTCAAGGTTGCTCAAACTAAGCAACTACAACATTACAGTATTGCACTACTATTACCTCTGTTTCCCCCAAAATAAGACCCTGCCTTATATTTTTTTGCCACCAAAAAAGGCACGAGGTCTTATTTTCGGGGGGGGGATGTTGTCCACTGACTCACCTCACTTGTGTGCATTGCCCCGGCCCAGTGGTGAAATCTAAAATTTGTCACTACTGGTTCTGTGGGCATGGCTTGGTGGGGGAGGTTAATGTGACTGGGTGGGCATGGCCAGTTTTTTTTAACTTTTAAAACCATTTTTTCTACAACCTCTTCAGTGAAGAGGTTGTAAAAAAATGCTTTCAAAAGGCTCTGATGATCCCAGCTGAGTTGCTTGATTGGCAAAGACTTTTTTTCTTTTAAAAGCCTTTGATGATCCCAGCTGAGCCGCGTGATCATCAGAGGCTTTTTTTTTACTTTTTAAAGCATTTTTCAGGGGTCGTGTTGCAGCCATTTTTAATTATGAGCGAATCAAATAAAACAACACAGCACTTATATCAAAGTAGACCCAAACGGTCTACTTTCGCATTGTTCTGTAAAATTAGGGGTGGCTTCAAAAATTTTACCAAGGGGTTATCTGCCCAGTTGCTGGGTGGGCGTGGCCATGGTAGTCATGGCCTAGTCAGCCTCCTGCACCATGATGGTGGTGGTGGTGGTGGTGGTGGTGGGTGTTTTTGCCCTCCCTGGGCTCCAGAGGCTTTCCTTGAGCCTCCAGGAGGGTGAAAATGGCCTCCCCAGGCTCCAGAAGCCCTTTGGAGGCCAGAAACAGGCCTGTTTCCGGCCTTCCTGAACTTCCAGTAGGTCTTTTTTTTTGCCCTCCCCAAGCCTCCATGCGTGTCCTGCACTTGCCTGCATCCAAAATGGGCTGTGTGGGGATGCCTGGGAGGGGCAGGGAGTGGTGGGCAGGGCCAGCCAGGAGTGGGATTATTGGTTTTTAAACAAAGAAGGTATTTGCTTATTTATTTATTTATTTATTAGATTCATTTACTGCGCATCTTGTCTTGGTTTGTTGCCTCCTGGACTGAGGGAAGACAAGGTATTTTAGAATAGGTATTTATTTAAACTAGTTTCCTGTGGAATTTCAAACAAAACTATCGTCTCCCAAGCTTCTAATTGTCCTAAAACAGTACAGATTTTTTTTAAAAAAGTTAAAATTTTTGGGTGCATACTTTCAGCTGTTTTTTACCTTTCCATCCCAACAAAATATTGGAAAGAAATTGGCCCAAAAGGTCTTGGGAGCCTAAATATCTGTCAGCTGGTTTGACAGAAAACTGAGTGAAATAAGATCCAATTTTCCACAGAGGGAGAAGCCAGCAAAAAGGAAGATCGAGTTTTTTTTAAAAATGGAGCGGATCCAATGTATGGATGGTTGCAAGGAGGGGAAAAAAAAATCCCAGGAGAAAAATAATATTGGAATGCATCTTTATGGATAAAGCAGATGGGCAACATCATGGAATGTCGGAGATGGCTCCATTCTAAGCCCCTCCCTCCTTCCTTGTCACATGACCCAGTGCGGAATGCATGCAGCTCTCTTTGGTTCCTAATGCACACATTAAATGAAACGCACACAGATGCAGCATGAAGGAAGAGCAGAAACCCACACGCACATGGAACCCATTACTTTGTTCCTCTGACGAAAATACAGACATTTCCTATCGTCCATGCTGGGTAAAGAAATTGGAAAGACTTCCCAAAGCCCCAAGCGGGATGATCGTGTCTTAAATTGTATAGTTCTTGAACTGAAGTAGCATTTCTTCTGAGCTTTCCGCCTTCCTCGTTATTACTGTTTCATGTCATTTGCACTTCTAACTTCTCACCCTCCTGAAGTTTGGGACTTTACTTTTAATCCCTCCGTTTCAGAATTACTTCAGCTTCTGTCTTAATTTAAATGCTGGAAGAACATAACAGATTGTTTCAGTGAGTGAAAGTTCTCCACTTCCCTTCCTTCCAGCTCTTAAAACCTGCCTAACAGGCTCCACTGGTTCCCTCAACCTCTTTTGGCAACCTCTTTGCTTAAGTGGAAACAGCCTAATCTGTTGCAGAAGGTGTGCTGCGGATTTGCGAAATAAAAAAAAAAAATTCTCTTGTCTCCTCTATCAGATCAGCTACTGGTTCATTCCCAGTTATCTCTCTCTTTTCCTTTCTTCATCTTGTTTGGAGGTGGCAAAACTGTTGAAGAGATAATAACACTGGGTTCCTTGCAGATGAAGTAATCCTCGATTATTCAACCTCCCAAGATCTTCCCATGAAGAAGGCAACTCAAAAATCGGTAAATTAGGCCACCCTGACATCTATAATGAAAAAGAATGAGTGCAAAATGTCCAGTTTCGCATGTCGTCTTTTAACAATTCACTGGGGCATTAGTACAATCTGAAATATTTTGGCAAGGGCATCTCTAGGACAGTGAAATTTTAAGGGGTAACAAATGTTGCCTAGTCTTGCTATGCATACATATTTGGGTATGAACTGTATAGAACAGTGATGGTTAACCTTTTCAGCACCGAGTGCTGAAACTGGAGTATGTGTGCATGCACGCATATGCACACTGGACCTGGAAGAGACCAGCTGGCTGGTGCGCATGTACGGAGCAGACAACTGTTCTTCTAGGTTCCGTTGCATGTATGTGCACCATCCAGCTGCTCCCTTCCAGGTTCTGGTCTGCATGCATGTGACAGAACCCAGAACAGCAGCTGGCAACAGTGTGCATGCCCATAGAGAGAGCTCTATGTGCCACCTCTGGCACGTGTGCCATAGGTTCGTCATCACGGGTATAAAATACAGTAGTATAGGTCAGTAACTTAAAAATATTTTTAAAATCTTTTCGGAGGCCATATTTGAACTGGGAAATGGCCAAGGGATAATCATGTTCATCTCTAATAAAATTGTGACTTCTATCACAATTGTAATTGGTGGAACATTTAGCTAACTTTGGATGATCTTTTTTTTTTTAAAAAAAAAAAGCTAAGCAAGATCAGGACTGATTAATACTTGGACAGAACAACATTGGAGATTCCAGATGGAGTAGTTAAAATGCTCCACTTGGCAAAGCATTATTGTATTGTTGCCAAGACAAGTTACCAGAAGACAGGCTGGACTTTAGGGAGACTTTACCTCCCAGGATTTGGTAAATCACATTTGCAGAAATACAAGAAAAAAAGCAATGGAAGTCAATAAGAGGTGAGACATCATCTTGATTCACTGGTGAAAAAAAAAATGTAGATGAACACTGTCAGAGAAGAGGGTTAATGAGGAAATATCATTTTTATCATGTTTCACCCCAAATAAGATCTTATATTCATTTTTGCTCCAAATGACGCATTATGACCAGTGGCGGATTGCCCCCGGTTTGCACTGGTTCTATAGAACCGGTAGTAAAACCAGCGGGAGGCTCCGCCCACCGACTCTGATGTCATCAAAATGCACGCACATAAGCATTTTGCGCATGTATCTGCACATGTGTGTGTGTGTGTGTGCGGCCCCGTTGCAAACTGGTAGTAAAGATAAGTAGAACCCACCCCTGATTATCACTTATTTTCCGGTTAGGTCTTATTTTGGGGGAAATACGGTACTAAACGACTCTGTCTGCTAACGATCTTAACTGAGGCTTATTTTGGGGGTTGGTCTTATATTACGAGCATCCTGAAAAATCACGCTAGGCCTTATTTTTCGGTTGGGTCTTATTTTTGGGGAAACAGGGTACTACAAGAACTTTAATATGTAAAGTGTTTAAATATTTGCCCTCTAAATATACCCACTTTAAACTTCTTTGCACTTTAAATATGGAAAATATTTTAAAGAAGAGCAAGTAAGATGATTAAAGGCCTGGAGACAAAAACATATGAAGAACGGTTGCAGGAATTGGATATGGCTGGTCTAGAGAAAAGAAGGACTAAAGGTGACATGATAGCAGTATTCCGGTATTTGACGAGCTGCCACAAAGAAAAAGGGGTCAATTTATTTTCCAAAGCTTCAGAAGGCAAGACAAGAAACAATGGATGGAAACTAATGAAGTAGAGAAGCAACCTGGAATTAAGGAGAAACTTCCTAACAATGAGAACAATTTATTTTTTATTTATTTTATTTATTTTATTAAATTTGTATACCGCCCTTCTCCTGCTGGACTCGGGGCGGTGCACAGCCAAGAATAAAAAACATCCCAATACAAAATTTAAAATTTTAAAAGAATTAAACAATTTTGGCCCAAAATTAAAACATCCTGACTAAAACCCATTTACAATTAAAAATATCTAAGGGGGGGGAGGGATGTTTACGCCAGCCCAGCTTGATGGAATAAAAAAGTTTTTAGGGAACGGCGAAATGCCCGGAGATCTGGTATCCTGCGTCTCTCCGGGGCCAGAACGTTCCAGATGGCAGGTGCTGCCACAGAGAAGGCCCTCCCCCTGGGGGTCGCCAGCCGACATTGGCTGACAGCATCCTGAGGAGTCCCTCTCTGTGGGAGCGTACTGGCTGGTGGAAGGCTATCGGCGGCAGAAGAAGGCGGTCCCGCAAGTACCCATCTTGCCTTCAGAAGTTGTGGGTGTTTCATCACTGGAGGTTTTTAAGAAGAGACTTGACGGCAACCTGTCTGAAATGGTATAGGCTTATAAGGTCTCCTGCTTCAACAGGGTTGGATTAGAAGACCTCAAGGGTCCCTTCCAGCTCTATTTTATTGATTGATTGGATTTAACGTTGGAGCAATGAGTATGGGTACTGTAGATGCCGAAAATTCTAATGTCAACTGCTCTAACTAAAGCTAGTAAACTCTTGCAAGTTGGTGTGTGGTTAACCTTGCCCTGTTTTGTTTCTTGTGAAAGTGTTTTTCCCTTATCTCAATCCTGGTAAGAAGACTAATGTATTTCCACATTCGTAAAGGGGATGCAGGAATGTTTGCGGTTGCCTAATTGAATAGATGAGATTGCCTAGAGCATCTCTCCCATTTACACTCAAACACACACAGACCTGTATTCACAGCAGCAGAACTTTTGTTCTTATCACATTATTTCCTGCATACAAAGATGTACTGATTTTACACAATAGCATGCAGAGGGGGGAAAAAAAACATTTCCTGTGAAATCAAGTTGTGGGTTCTCCAACACTGGAGGTTTTTAAGAAAAGATTGGACAACCACTTGTCTGAAATGGTATAGGGGTTTTCTGCTTGAGCAGGGGGTTGGACTAGAAGACCTCCAAGGTCCCTTCTGATTCTTGTTATTCCATTCTATTCTATTTGAATATCAACATTTCCTGCAGCTGTCGAGACGTCCCACTCGACACCTCGGGGCTTCCGAATATATACAAGAATGTACCTGACAAGACGTGGCACATTCGAGCTGAAGGGGGGGGACACGTGCATGGTGGTGGGGGTGATGAGGATCTGGTAGGTGGCCGGTCACTCTGCAGCTACAATAGGGCGGGGTTCTGATACCGCTCATTAATGCATGTGAGTGATGTGGAAGCCCGGTAACCGCTGATTGGGCGGCAGCGTTGGCGCGACTATTTGAGGGCGTTGGGTTGCAGTAAAGCCCAACGCCGACTTTCTGTTATCGTTACTCTGAACTCAGCGTTGACTACGGCAGGCTGAGAGGACGAAATAAACCTGGATCCTGTTCAAGATGTCTGCTTACAGTGTGGTTTGTTCCAAGCCTGGCGAGCAACCTGAGAGCAGCACTGAAAGACTAAATCTTAATAGCCAGTTTTCGATCTCTAGCATTTTAAAAGATGGTCCAGGAACCAAAATCTTGTATGAATGTACGATCAAATTCATTCTAGGATTCGCCACTGATTTTAAAAACATAGAAAAAGAGTCTGTGCCACTTTTAGAGTCTGGTGGCTCAGCAGACTAAAGCATTGTGATTAACACCAGCTGTCTGCAATTACTGTAAGTTCGAATCTCACCAGGCTCAAGGTTGACTCAGCCTTCCATCCTTTCTAAGGTAGGTAAAATGAGGACCCACTCTGTGGGGGCAATAAGCTGACTTTGTATAAAATATACAAAAGTATGAAGGCTATTGCTTAATGCATTGTAAGCCGCCCTGAGTCTCCGGAGAAGGGCGGCATATAAATCAAATTAAAAGAAAAAAAAGAAAAAAAGAGAAAGCTTCATTTAGCTATCATCTATTTACAGTAGTGGCCAAAATCGTGGAAACCTTTTGGGAAAAGTGTATTTTTGAGGTTTGATGGCTAATAACACCACTTTTTTTTTTTTGGAATTGTACCATAAAATTATATATCAATGGAAAGATAATTTAATCAAGAATGTAATGCTTTTCAACCTTTGTTTGAGAGATACATAATTTTATGGAACTACTAAAAAACGTAGTGTTATTAGCCATCAAACTTCAAAAATACACTTTTCCGAAAGGTTTCCACAATTTTGGTCACTACTGTAAAAGGGCAAGCAGGATATTCTCTGTCCCCTTTGAATGCAAATTCTTGAAGAAATTCTCTCTTCCTATCTTTTTTACTTTTCAGTTTACTCCTATCCTATATGAAAGGAAAAAACAAGATTGTGTGAGGCATTAATGGTGTCAGTTCTAGGTTAGTTGAGCTAATGATTAAACTCAGTAGAACACAACTTCCTTCTAAATAAATATTGTCAAATCTTATTGATCTATGCCTAATTTTGTTATACAGGGTGGATAAATGCATTAACTCCCCCCCCCATAATGTATTTTGATACAATGATAGAATTGCACTTTATTTGGATGTCTGTTTGATTTAATGTAATAAAATATTGTTTTATTTCAGATCAATAATTTTAAAAGTCTTTCAACAAATGAGGAGTGGCCATATTTGGAATCTTCAGATTCTGCTAGAATCTCATACAAGATGTCAAGTTGAATACCAATTATTGGTCTAGAGCAGGGGTGTCAAACTCATGGCCTGTGTGGGACAGATGCATCATGCGCTGGTCACACCCACTCCTGGTTTAATGAAGGGGAAAAACTTCTTCTTATGTCATGTGATGATTCTGTGTCATCGTGAGTTTGACATCCCTGGTCTAGAGTACTTGAACTCTCCACATTTATTAAAGGAAGATTTCAGAATGAAGTATTTGTGTCATTGGAAACTTGTGGGAAAATAGGTGCAGCAAAGAAACTTGATGATGAGTGGAACACTAAGTAACATATATAGCAGATTAGAATTCTAATATATAGTGGAAAGAAAAGGAAGAGGGAGTAGAGTAGAGTAGAGTAGAGTAGAGTAGAGTAGAGTAGAGTAGAGTAGAGTAGAGTAGAGTAAAGAGAAGAGTAGAGAAGAGTGAAGAGAAGAGAAGAGTGAAGAGAAGAGAAGGGTGAAGAGAAGAGTAGAGTGAAAAGAAGAATAGAGAGAGGAGAAGAGAAGAGTGAAGAGAAGAGTAGAGTGAAAAGAAGAATAGAGAGAAGAGAAGAGAAGAGAAGAGAGAAGAGGAGAGGAGAGGAGAGGAGAGGAGAGGAGAGGAGAGGAGAGAAGAGAAGAGAAGAGAAGAGAAGAGAAGAGAAGAGAAGAGAAGAGAAGAGAAGAGAAGAGAAGAGAAGAGAAGAGAAGAGAAGAGAAGTTTCTCCCATTTTTTTGATACCATCCAAAAAAAAAACTTCAAGTTGTATAAAATCTTCTTGTCACCCATTATCTTGCAGGGGTGTGAACTGATTGGATGGGAGCTTGGCTGTGTTCTGATTGGGTGGAGGTGTGTTCTGATTGGTTGGGGGCTTGGCTGTGCTCTGATTGGCTGGGGGTGTGTTCTGTTTGGGTGGGGGCTTGGTTGTGCTCAGGTTAGTCTGAGTTGCAGGGGGATTTGAACTGGTGAGCTGCATTGCTGTTGTTTGGCTTCGTGGTTATGGTCGTGCCACATTTTCTTGGTGGGTGTCAGTCTGCTTCATGTATGGATTGGAGGGGTTTAAAGTGGCTAATGATGCAGCTGTGGACTGGCTTCTGGTCCGTGATCATGCCTCATCATCATTGTGGGTTTGAGTCTGCTTTCTGCGTGGATGTGTGGTGGTGACATCCTGTGTGGCCCTCGTGAGTGTGGGTCTGGTGTCATTCCTCATCCTAGGGACTCATTTGTCAATAAGGATGGGTTTCCAAATGGCTGGTAGGCGGGAGGTATCATCTCGTTTATTTATGCTGTGTGGGTGTTTTTCTATCTCTGATTATTCTGTTGTTAAAGTGTTCAGTTTTGGCGATAGTTCTTTTTGGCTCAGATAGTTCAGAACTTTAATCCCCTCCAATCCATACACGAAGCAATTGAGACCAAAATTTCTGTTGTTAAGTGACACATTTGTTAAGTGAGTTTTGCCCCATTTTACGACCTTTCCTGCCACAGTTGTTAAGTGAATCACTACAGCTGTTAATTTAGTAACACATTTGTTAAGTGAATCTAGTTCCTCCATTGACTTTGCTTGTCAGAAGGTCGCACAAAGGGATCGCATGATCCTAGGACGCAGCAATGGTTATACATGTGAACCAGTTGCCAAGCATCTGAATTTTGATCACGTGTATACAGGGGTGCTGCAGTGTTGTAAGTGTGAAAAACGGTAAAAAGTCTCTTTTTTTCACCACCGTTGTAACTTTGAATGGTCACTAAATGAACTGTTGTAAGTTGAGAACAACCTGTATTTGTAATGTTGTGTTGTGTTGTGATGTGATGTGATGTTGTTATGTTGTGTTGTGTTGTTGTGTTGTGTTGTGTTGTGATGTGATGTTGTTATGTTATGTTATGTTATGTTGTGTTGTGTTGTGTTGTGTTGGATTGTGATGTGATGTGAGGTAATGTTGTTATGTTGTATTGTGTTGTGTTGTTGTGATGTGATGTTTTTATGTTGTGTTGTATTGCATTGCATTGTGTTGTGATGATATGATGTGATGTGATGTTATATGTGTGTGTGTTATATATATGTGTGTTTGTGTGTGTGAAAATAATGGAGACAATACTATGTAGGAAATAATATATTAAATTAAGATAAAACCATAATAAAATCACCATAATGTGGAGACATAGGGATTGCAATGGGATAGGTGTTATAACTCGATATCAGTATAAAGTATAGAGTACAGAGGTGGTATTTGGCCAGTTCAGATCAATTCAGGCGAACTGGTAGCAGCGATCATGGGTTGGCTTGCCCACCCGCCCCGACTCCAAGTTGTGCTATTTAGGCACGTTTTTGAAGCCAGGCGCATGCACGAGTAAGCAAAGCGCATGCACGGAAGGCTGGGTGAATGCACGGACAGCGCAAGCGTGAAGCGAGAGGGCGCATGCATGGTGAACTGGTGGTAAAGGTAAGTGAAGCACACCCCTGATAGAGTACTTCCATGATGCGTCAACTTCCCATTGCCCGGTACGCTCCCACAGAGAGGGCCTATTCAGGATGCCGTCAGCTAGACAATGTCGGCTGGCGACCCCCAGGGGTAGAACCTTCTCTGTGAGTGCCCCCACCCTTTGGAATCAACTTCCCTTGGAGTTCCGGCTAGCCCCTGATCTTCGTACCTTCTGCCGTGAATTGAAAACCTGGCTATTTATGTCCCCTGGACTGGACTGATGGGGTAGTATATTTTAACTTTAAAAAAAATACTTTTTTAATATATTTTTTTATGTGTATCTTGTTTTTACAGTCGCTTGGTTGCTTGTCATTGTGAGTCGCCCTGAGACCTCGGAGATAGGACAGCATACAAATTTTATAAAATAAATAAATAAATAAATGATGGTATACCCTGAGCAATGTTCTGTCTTAACAGAATGGCTAAAAGTCTATACACATGAAGACCGAACTGGATATTGCATCCCTACTACAGAGGCAGCAATTAGACTGAATGCACTATTGGAGAAGGGGGGGGGGGGAGAGCAGAGTTCAAGAATAAACTTTTATATATGCCACTAAAGTGTATGGGGTGCTTACATACACATACCTCTTGGCGATATCATCTTTATATTTCAGAAGAACTGACATATACGATTTCCGCTTCTGCCTCTTCGTATTTTGCTCTCCAGTAAATTCACACTGAAAAGCTTTCTTCCTCTCTCCAGAGTCCCTGATGAGAACCTTTATATTTATTTATTTATTTTGCCTGATCATGATCTAGTTTGCCAAGAAACAAATTTGCACTGGTGAATATCACTTTATTTATGGGACCCAGATGCCATGGAGGTCCATCCTCTTTCAAACTTTTTTGAAAAGTGTCAGGCTGACCTAACCTAGCAGAGTGTTCCTATGATCAAGGCAAACTTGGCCAAGAAGTAAAATCCGTAACCAAAACATTCATCTGAATTTCTCCATAGTCTATAGATTTCATCTGAACTTTTCCACATTCATTTGAACTTCTCCACAGTCTATAGATTTCTTCTTGTCAATGAAGTTAGCGGTTAGATGAACTCATTCAGCATTGTTAGACAAAATCCACGTTTTGTGGATCTTCTAATTAGATGACAACCGAAATGCAAGCTTTTCAATTCTTTTATTTTTCCCTCATGCTTTGGAGATAAATGTTAAGAAAGAAGATGACTTTTAAAAATGCCTTGTCTTTTCTCTTTTGAAAGCCACATTAGGATTATTAGTGAAGGCTATATTTTGACTTTTTTTCTTTGAAGCAAAGAAGTATCAAAGAAAATGCAGAAAAGACATACCAAAGGGACAAAATATCTACAGCCATTTTGAGTACATTACACTTCTATTTTGCCATATTTAATCAATGGAGAAAAGTTTGTATTCTATTCTTTTTTTAATTCCTCATGTGCCTTAACTAAAATAATATCCTGAATGTAATTAATTCCTTGCTTAATCGGTTTTGCTTTAAAAATGGCATAAGAGAGAACAAAAGAATGAAATGGATGACGGGAAGATAAAAATACTGGATATCTTTAAAGCCTGCTTTTAGATTTTTTTCTGAGGCACAGTTAGGGACAATGAAGTTGACTAACTACCCTGTTTCCCCCAAAAAAGGACATCCTCTGATAATAAGCCCAGTCTGGCTTTTGAGCGCATGGCAATAAGGCCAAGTGCTTATTTCAGGATTCAAAAAAATATAAGACAGGATCTTATTTTCGGAGAAACATGGTATTATGTGATAGAATGAAGTGAACATCTAAAATAATACTTCTATCATGTGAGAGTAAGTCTGCCATATTTAGATTTGTCATTGCTTGCCTGGTCTTCTCCATCCTACTGCAATTACCCAGCTGAGCTAACTTTATATTTTATTTCTAAGATTTTTTCAGTTAGACTAGACCTAACAGTTTTTCAAATGCTATAACAATAAAAATCAAATGCAACTCACAAGTCTGTATAAACCAGAGCTGCTTACAATTTTAGATCAAGGTGCTGTTAAAATAGCAGTCATGTTCTGTCCTATCTTTAAAGCTAGAGGGTTTATTAATAATCTCATATTCTCAACTCTTCTCTGGGACGCATCAATCCTGCTTCATCTGGTTGAGATAACTGCTAGTATTTCAAGTTAGCAGGAATGCCAGATAATATTTTAGCATCTATCTTTATTTACGAACTGAGCTCTCAGGTTTACACCATGGCCAGGCATTTATTATTTATTTTTATTTTATTTTGTTTGTCAGACATGTACAAGATAGCAGGTATAGGTATAAACATAAACATAAACAGAGGAAGTAAATACAGATAAATGGGGACAGTAAGACAGGAATGGTAGGAACGCTGGTGCGTTTAGGCACACCCTCTTTATGGGCCTCTTAGGAATGGGGTGAGGTCCACAGTAGACAGTTTCAGGTTGAAGCTGTCAGGGTTTGAGGCTGTAAAAATGGAATTGAGTAGAACATTCCAAGCATTGACTTCAGTTGCTGAAGTCGTATTTTCTGCAATCACATTTGGAGCAGTTTACCTTGAGTTTGTATTGATTGTTTGCCCGTGTATTATTGTGGTTGAAGCTGATGAAGTCATTGACAGGTAAGATGTTGTAGCAGACAATTTTGTGTACTATGCTTAGATCAACCGCAGGTGGTGCCATTCCAGATTGTCCAAGCGCAGAATTTCATGTCTGGTGGCATAAGGGATTCTATTGTGAGTAGAGGAGTGGAGTTCTCTTCGCGTGAAATAGCTCTGGACCCACTCAATCGTGTTAATGTCCAATATGCAGTGTGGATTCCAGGCAGATGAGCTGTATTCAAGAATTGGTCTGACAAAGGTTTTGTATGCCCTAGTTAGCAATACAATGTTACCGGAGAAGAAACTTTGCAAGATTAGGTTAACAATTTTCATAATACAACTGGTCTTTTCTTAGGAAATCCCCTCTTCCCAACTCTTTAAAGTTTCTCAGAACACAGCTACCCCCAAATATATTTTCCTACTGACTACTAGTCTTTTCCTACTGACTACCTTCTATTTCATTTTTTTCCTTTTACAAACCAAAGTCAAATATACAATAATATTGTAGTCCAAAAACCCACCCCAAACACTTTCACACAAGCATGTGACCTTAAGAGGTTGGTTAAGAGGCTGCTTATTCCCTAAGTCCTTTGAAGTTTGACAACACACATTTCAAGGGTGCCCCTTTCCAATCCTTGCCCTGTCCCATCTCCATTTCATTTTAAGAGGAGACTAGACAGCCATTTATCTGAAATAGTATAAGTTCTCCTGCTTGAGCAGGGGGTTGGACTAAAAGACCTCCAAGGTCCTTTCCATCTATTCTATTCTATTCTATTCTATTCTATTCTATTCTATTCTATTCTATTCTATTCTATTCTATTCTATTCTATTCCATTCCATTCCATTCCATTCCATTCCATTCCATTCCATTCCATTCCATTCCATTGCATTGCATTGCATTGCATTGCATTGCATTGCATTGCATTGCATTGCATTGTATTGTATTGTATTCTGTTCCGTTCCGTTCCATTCCGTTCCGTTCCCGTCCGTTCCGTTCCGTTCCGTTCCGTTCCATTCATGTTTTCTATTCTATTCTATTCTATTCTATTCTATTCTATTCTATTCTATTCTATTCTATTCTATTCTATTCTATTCTATTCTATTCTATTCTATTCTATTCTATTCTATTCTATTCCATGTATTGTATTGTATTGTATTGTATTGTATTGTATTGTATTGTATTGTGTTGTGTTGTGTTGTGTTGTGTTGTGTTGTGTTGTGTTGTGTTGTGTTCCGTTCCGTTCCGTTCCATTCCATTCATGTGTTCTGTTCTGTTCCATTCCATTCCATTCCATTCCATGTATTGTATTGTATTGTATTGTATTGTATTGTATTGTATTGTATTGTATTGTATTGTATTGTATTGTATTGTATTGTATTGTATTGTATTGTATTGTATTGTATTGTATTGTATTGTATTGTGTTCCGTTCCGTTCCGTTCCGTTCCGTTCTGTTCCATTCATGTATTCTATTCTATTCTATTCTATTCTATTCTATTCTATTCTATTCTATTCTATTCTATTCTATTCTATTCTATTCTATTCTATTCTATTCTATTCTATTCCATTCCATTCCATTCCATTCCACACCACACCACACCACACCACACCACACCACACCACACCACACCACACCACACCACACCACACCACACAGAAGAAAAGCACTTGGGAATTTTGTTTCCAAATCAAGTGCAAGGGCTCCTTCCAAAGAATGGGTGTCTAACCCTTTGGCTTGCCCGAGCCACATTGAGTGAAGTCTAATTGCCTTGGGCTACCCATAAAACATATAATACAGTTTTATTATGAAATAAAATCACATCATAATGTTAAGCTTATGATTTTGTGGGGCTCCATTATTAGCTGTCTAGGATCACCTGTGGCCCCTCAGCTGAGGGTTGGAAATGCCTATTCTAAAGCATGTGATTTTAAACAGCTGGAATAGAAAGATCATGATATCATTAACAAAGTACAGTTTCATGGGCAAGCCACAGCTAAAACACACCTTTATTTTAATAAAGGGAAATATGAGGGGTTGGTGGGTAACTTATGTATTCTGATTACAAGCAGATCAGCCGACTCCTGCCCCATTTTGTTCTAGGCAGGAGATTTCTCCTGCCTTTCATGGTCTTGAACTTTAACTGACTGAACTTTCACTTGGTATGACTTTCACTGATAACGAACGCTGTTTTCAAGGGAAGCAAATTTGAATAAGGTCAGCAACTCAGTTATCTGCTTTCTCCCTAGCAACCCATGCAGGTCAATCCTGGGTCATGCATAACGATTTTTTATTTTAACTTTATTTGTCCCCCATTCCATCACACTCTCTGTGTCAAATCCATACTTTGTGCTCCCATTGCTGATGTTATTTAGATATTCAATTTATATCCCTCAAGGCAGAACACTTAGTCCTCCCTCCTTCTTCCAACAAAGTCCTAAGTTTGGGGGGGGCAGGAGAGAGAGAGGGAGGGAGAGAGAGAGAGAGAAGCTGACTCAAAAAGTCATCCAATGAAGTTCTACGACTATGAGATGGACTAGAACCATGATGGCGAACTTATGGCATGCCTGCCACAGGTGGCACTCATAGCCATATCAGTGGGCACCCCAGATCAGCTCTGACACTGGCCAACTGATTTTTGGGCCCACCAGAAGTAGGGAAAGAGGCTGTTTCCTGCCTCCGAAAGGCCTGGGGGGGTGGGGGAGGCCTGTTTTTCTTTCTCACCTGGCTCCAGATCCTCTCTATGCATCTGGGGAGGGCGAAAATAGCTTTCCCCACCCCCTCGGAGGCCCAAAAAGGCCCATTTTTCAATTTCCAGTTGGACAGGAAGTGACCAACTGGAAGTGACTTTTTTGCTGTCCCCAGCCTCCAGAGACTCCTAGAGAGGAGGTGGGGAAGTCTGTTTTCACCCTCCCCAGACACATAGAGAGGATCTGAAGCCAGGTGAGAAAGAAAAACGGGTCTACCAGGTCATCGTGTGCCAGGAGCGGGGGAGAGGGGAGTCACGCACACATGCATGGGGTGCATAGAATTATGGGTGTGGGCACACATGCACGCAAACCTCCCCCACCCCCCCTTCCTGGCACGCAATGGCAAAAAGGTTAGCCATCACTGGACTAGAACTTGAGTCTCATGATCACTAGTCCTCCACCTTTACTATCATACCACACAGATTGTCAAAAAAGCTGTTGGTCAGCTTTGCATTGGTTCAGGGAGTGTCAGGCAGATGCCCAATGAGAGCAAACTTATCTTCATTACTTATCCCTAATAGACAAAAATCTCCCCAGACCAACCTTCAAACCCAGGGGTGTCAAAGTCAATTTCATTGAGAGCCGCATCAGGGTTGTGTTTGACCTTGGGAGCTGGGGAGCTGGGAGCTGTTTGCTGCAAGGAGGCAAATTGCTGGGAGGCAGAGGCCGAAGGGTGAGGCGGGGCTTCAGCAACATTCGCTCTATAAGATGCACAGACATTTCCACCCACTTTTTTTGGGGGGGGGGGAGAAGAAGGAGTCTTATACACTGAAAAATATGGTAAATCATAATGTATTGCAGTATATATGTAGTATATGTGACCAGGCTGAGCCTGAGGGTGGGGTCGAATGCATCATTGGTCTGGAATCCCTATGCCTCCCTTGAAGTCCATTGAGTATTTTTTATCAGGGCAACCTGGTCTACCTAAATATGGGATGGAGCATACTGCTTCTGCTTTCGCCTTTCAGCCCCAATCCAGGAGCCTTTGCAGGCAGCCGCTTCCACAACAAACTATCTTTGGGTTAAATTTTATATTTACCGACAGTCGCTCTCCTGTTATAGCTAAAAAAGCTTGAAGAGCCCATGGCTTATAGGTTAATACATCTACTTAATATGTACGCAGTCCAGGTTCGAATCCCAGAAAGGTATGGCTAGCTGATGAGAGCTAAATAGCTTGAAATAGATTTATACTAGTCTCCCTTTATTTCTTTGTCAGTAAATATAAAAAAAATTGAAGTCCATTGATTCTTATCTGATGCCAATTTGCCTTGACCATTAGTAGATCAGATTCTTGTGTTAAGGTAGCATGGAATAAAACTCACAGTGCTTTTGAACTCTATCCAAGCTCCTGGTTTCCTGCGCCTGACATTATAAATTGAAATAATACCACAAAAATAACAAATAGGTACATCTAGCTTGCTTAGATCTCTCTTTAATGTAAGTTGGAATTAAATGCCATCAATCAAATAATTGCAGATGGTTATTCCCTACATTTAATTGTTTTCTGCTTTTCTCTCATTACAAATTTGAATTTGGTGTCAACTTTTATAATGGCTCTGGAAATAGCAGTGAAGGCTTGTAGAAAGATGGTTGCTGTACCCCTTTCCGGGGCCTCCATGAAGCTTTCTTAACTTAACCTAGAGAAATAAGGGTTTGATGAGGATTGCTAAACTGAAGAAAATGGGAGAAGCAGATCTGGCACTGTAATGTCATAATTTAAAGTTATGGCAAAAAGAGCAGAATAATGGCCAACTCAAGCATACTTTTTAAAAGCCACCATAAATAAAAATGGAAAGTGTAGCTATTTGCAAAATCAAACCTTGTACTGTTTAATGTTTTGTCGGCATAGCTGTAGCCGGGTGGATTTATAAATTCCATTTATTTTACAAGAGAAAATACTTGCGGTGAAGAAAAGAGAAGTTTATTGAACTAAAAGTGCAGTAAACATCCTTCTGCAAGGAAATGTGGATTATCAACCTATTTTTAAAGGGGACGTTTTCATCCTTCGGCACAGCCAACAACTGCATCCTGAGCTATGATCGTTTTTGACAAAAGATCATTTCTGTAGAAAAAATAATGCAACACTAATTTGAAGCAGTTGATGTTAGTCTTAGGGAAGAATTGAACCTTCTTTGAACTTGGGCTCCTGAACATTTTACTGAGGCAGCCCTTTATTTATGATACTTTACTCAGTGTTTCCATTATATCCTCTTTTTTTCCTCCCATGGATTTATAACTTAGCTATCGAAGTTTATTCTAGACTGACATCTGGCAATTTTCTTCTGGTTCCAAAGGGAGATAAGTGAAGACCGAAATCCAGAAAGTGTTGTATATCAGGAACAGACAAATAGTTACTGTAGTCCCCTAAGGCACCACAGATACTTTCTCCTATAACAGTAAAAACAAAGCTAAAATCTCCCTTGAGCCAGACTCTTAGTAATGCCATGAGTACATCCATGTAGTTTCTTGGCAACAGTATGGCAATGGATTGTCATTGCCTTTTCAAGGATCTATTTTCAACTTCCCAGTCTAGCCTCCAGCTTGGATTTCCTGTTACTCATATATATATATATATATATATATAGGAAAAAAACCTGGTTGAGAGAAAAATGCACATAAAGACCTATGAAAAGAGACGAAAATAAATATTTGACCTTTACAGGGAGGAGACATGAGATGAGGGTGTGGCTAACTGAAGGAGACAAATAAGTCAGAAATAGATCTATCTTAGTCTCCCTTAAGTCTCACAATAGACAGCAAAATGCTGGTTTGATGTCTGATAAAGCCTAGAAACTAGTGAATGGGATTTCACTGAACTATGGTTGTATAAAGATATTGATTTATGTAGGAAAAAACCTGGCTGAGAGAAAAATGCACATAAAGACCTACGAAAAGAGATGAATACACACACACACACACACACACACAAATCTATCTAATTTGTAAAATCCAAGGTCACAGTTTTATCTTTTTCCACCTCAAGCAGAAAGTGGTTTCCAAGTTGAAGTAAAGGTATTTGTGTTTTTTTTTTAAAAAAATCAGAGCAGTCAATTTAGCTATCTTTGCTAACTCCATCAGTTTTTGCAGCCATTCATCCATTGTGGGGGTCGAGGTGACCTTCCATTTCTGTACGTCTTACTGTTGTCAGCATATATAACATTAAAGTTCCACATTTTTTCCCCCAAGTCTTGTTCCATTAAACCCAAAAGAAAAATCTCTGGTTTTTTTTTCTTCTATATTAACTTTAAGAATTTTCTGTATTAGGATATGAATCCTACTCGAATATCTCTTTGCTTTATCACATGTCTACTATGGATGATAAAAAGCCCCTTCCTTACATATACATTTCCAACATTCATTTGAAGTACCTTTATACATTCTTGACAATTTATCTGGAGTTAAATACCAACGATACATCATCTTATAAAAAATTCCTTTTAAATTATAGCTTAATGTAAACTAATTAGCTTTGACCCTGCTTAGTTTTTCAAGATCCACACTATGGGGAAAATATTGGGAATGTCCTGGTGCCCTTCCAGCTGCAAAGAGATGGACCAGTGGTGGAATTCAATTTTTTTTACTACCGGTTCTGTGGGCGTGGCAGGGGAAGGATACTACAAAATCTCCATTCCCACCCCACTCCAGGGGAAGGATACTGCAAAATCCCCGTTCCCTCCCCACTCCAGGGGAAGGATATTGCAAAATTTCCATTCCCACCCCACTCCAGGGGAAGGATACTGCAAAATCCCCATTCCCTCTCCACTCCTCGGGGAAGGATATTGCAAAATCTCCATTCCCACCCCACTCTGGGGCCAGCCAGAAGTGGTATTTGCCGGTTCTCTGAACTACTCAAAATTTCCTCTACCGCTTCTTCAGAACCTGTCAGCACCTGCTGAATAGCACCCCTGAGATGGACCCTCAAGTAGCAATTTTAGCTAGGATTGATGCTCTTATGCTTGTGTCGCTAAGGAAGAGGTCTACCTAGAACTCTACTATTTTAACGAGAATGTCAGGGTGGGAGGAATTGTAGACAGGGAAAAACTTGAATTTGAGGCACTGCAGTGAAGAATCAGGGCATGCAAATGGAATCAAGTTGTCTGACAACTTATCTGAGCCCTGAGGCTGCCTGGCTACAGACCTCCTGGCTTTGTAGCTAGAGCACCTCCTGTATCATAATGAACCCAGGTGGCACAGTGGTTAAAGTGCAGTATTGAAGGCAAACTCTGCCCACAGCCTGGAGTTCAATCCTGACAAGGCCCAAGGTTGACTTAGCCTACCACCTTTCGGAGGTCGGTAAAATGGGGAGCCAGATTGTTGCGGGGGCAATACGCAATAATGTTTCTATCTTGTAAACTGCCCAGAGAGTGCTTAAAGCACTATGGAGAGGTATATAAGCCTTAAATGTTACGCTATTGCTATCATCCTGGAGGACAAATTTTCGATCTGCCAACTACTAGGACTGGGTTATGACTGCTTAATGGACTGCCTGCTGGAGTGTTACAAGCTTAGATTTGTTCTGTGTTGGGAATGGGTGATTAGGCATGTAGAACAGCATTGTACCAGATGCTAGTCCTGCTGGGACTGGAATGTGAGAAATGCGTATGAAAGATAGCAATTGGGTAGCCTGCATAGGACAAGCATGCAGCCTGCGGGGCAAGGGAGAAGCAGCTTGGAGAGTACTGTGGTTAGGTTGTGGATATTTGGACATTGAGGACCTGGGAGAAGTATGATAGGAGATATGTGTATGTATAGGGGTATGGGGGGAGTAACAGGCAGTAAGATTTGAGTGGTAAAAAAAACAGTAGGCCGTATGGAAGGAATATAAACCAGGGCAACAAGGAAGACAGAGGCAATATTTGAAACCTAGTTCCCTCAGATTTACTTCAGACTGACATCAGAGGTGAAGAAGCTTCTTGGATAAGAAGCAAAACATCTTCAAGGAAAAAAAGAAAGTCCAGCTGCCTTTTGAAAAAACACATTTGGGACAACCATGCCCTGGATGACTGAGAATCTCCATAGACATAAGGAAGGAAAAGTTTTCTCAATTTGTCTCTCCAAGACATTGTGGCACACATGGTACAAAACATGCAGGAAAAATCAGTCTCTCCTCAGAATACCAATCTAAGGTCCCCATCCTACCGTATTGTTCATACTATAAGACAGACCTAAATTTAGAAGAGGAAAACAACAACAAAAAGTTTTTGGCTTCCCTTTCTTTGAGCCTTTTTTCAGCCCTTTACGAGTCTTTTTTTGTCCTGTTTCCAGGGCTTTTTTCAGCACATTTTTGGGGCTTTTTCAGACTGATTTGGGAGCTTTTTTTCAGCCCATTTTCAAGGCTTTTTTTTGGAGTTTTTTTGGGGGGCCCATTTTGGGGGATTTTTGGGCCCATTTTGGAGGTTTCTTTGGCCTGTTTTGGGGGCTTTTTTGGCCCATTTTCAAGCCTTTTTGGGGCCATTTTTGAGGGGGCCATTTTTGAGGAGGCCATTTTTGATGCTTTTCTGGCCCGTTTTTAGGCTTTTTTTGGGTTGTTTTTTTCAGGAAAAAAACAGGCCAAAAAATCCTAAAAACAAGCCACCCCCCCCCAAATGGGCCAAAAAAGCCTCAAAAATGGGTTCCAAAAAGCCACAAAAACAGGCCAAAAAACCCTAAAAAATGGGCCCCCAAAGCCTCAAAAACAGGCCCCCCAAAGCCCTGAAAATGGGCCCCAAAAGCCTTGAAAATGGGCCTAAAAAAGGCCTGAAAATGCCAGAAAAAAGGCCTAAAAATAGGGTGTGTGGAGGCCAAAAAAATGGCTGGCGAGTGGGCAGGGCGTCAGCAATATTCATTCTATAAGATGCACAGACATTTTCACTCCCTTTTGGGAGACAAAAAAGTGCATCTTATAGTCTGAAAAATACGGTAATTTTGTTTTGAAATTAAAACAACCCCTCTCCAAACCAGTATAATAGCCTTGTAATAGATGTTTGTGTATAAGGCACATTAAGCTCTGTCTATTCCTGTGGTGCAGTTTCTGTAATTAGGAGAAATGATAGTGGAAAGGTAGATCTCTCTTTCCTGATTCCTTTCCAGATTGTTCCCATTTACTGGAAATAAAAAAAAGGGCTAAGTTCCTGCCTCAAAGCGATGCCTTAAACTGCAGTCAGATGTACAATCTTCCTAATCAGGCCTGGGAACCAGGCTGCAATTAAGACCACATGGAAAGAGCAGAAAAGCAAACAAAAATTATTAAACCATCACTCAGGATTCCTGTTTTTAATTTGAAAACGGAAACGATACATTAATCAAACCCAAGCCTTCAGCTCTGAGGCACGTTTCAGAAATATCCTGAAACAACAAGAGGAAATATTTTCAGTGTTTAGGGGGAAGAAAAAAAAAACACACTTCTGATTGGTTCAGATGTGTAGTGAAATACATTTGGCCATGAAATAAGGTACAGCGTCCTCTTCTTAGCCTCAGTTGCCTCCAAGCAAAATAAAACTTGAACGGCACTTGAAGGAAAGACACATGACACCAATTAGGGATAAGCCAAATTGTTAAAAGGAAAGTCATCTTCTTCCTTGATTAATCCTCTTTAAAATCATGCGCCATTTTGCCATCCCTGCAATGGGTGGAATCCAGCTTTCATTATTGTTCAAGGGAGATTCACTCACATCAGTGGGATCTTACAAAATGAGTTACAAACGGCTTTCTGAGACGGGAGAGAGAGTTTTTGCTGTTGTTGTTAAGCCATGTCTTACTTTCTGCAATCCCATGGGCCATAGCAGTGGTCACCAACTGGTGGTTTGTGGATCACTGGTGGTCCGCGAGAAAATTTTGATGAGGTCTGCTGAAAAATTATTTGCATTTTTTATATTGCATTAAATCAGGAGTCTTCAAACTACGGCTCCTGGGCTGAATATGTGCAATGAATGCTTGTGTTACTGCAGAGAGTCTCCCCCTTCGGGGTCTTTTTGTGCGGGTTGGAACGGAGCAGAAATTCTGACTTGGGGTCTGTTTCAGCTTCCTGGTGCAGGGCTTTGGGCAAAAGCTGGAGGGAAGTGGCTCAGTGGCCAGGCCAGGCGCATTGGGCGAATGGGTTGCTCTTTTTGGCTGCAAAAGAAGCAGCCTGGTGGCCAGAACAGGTAAGGCACATGGGGGAAAAATTAACATATCCCTCAAAAAGAAGGCTTATCCGTTTTGGGGGGGATCAAAAGAAAATAAGACCCAGTCGTATTTTCAAAGAAACACAGTAGCATTCTTATTATTGGGCCAACATGCTGCAATGATTTAAATATCTACAAAATCCATGCAAGGGTTTTGATACAAGGAAGTGTAATATTGCTTCTTAACTCTCTTTCTTTCATAGTTAAGTACAGAATAACAAAATCCTTGTACCACCTCATATATCAAACTGACTAAATTATATTTCAAAGAATCTGCCTAGCTATAATATCCATATTATTCTTTTAAGCTTTTTTTTCTTTTTATATATAAAAGCACTTCTTTCTGTATTTGGGGGCCTTCTAATATACACACATGTTCAAATTGTTTTTAATCAATGTTCAATATAAAACCTCTGTAACTTTGTAGCTGAAGCTGTTGATTTATCTGGATGCAAGACAGAGGTGGTATTCAGCAGGTTCTGACCAGTTCTGGAGAACCAGTAACAGAAATTTTGAGTAGTTCGGAGAATCAGTAAATACCACCGCTGACTGGTCCCGCCCCCATCTCGTCTCTGCCTTCTGAGTCCCAGCTGATCAGGAAGAAATGGGGATTTTGCAGTAACCTTCCCCTGGAGTGGGGAGGGAATGGGGATTTTGCAGTATCCTTCCACTGCCATGCCCACCAAGCCACACCCACCAAGCCATGCCATGCCATGCCATACCCACCAAGCCACGCCCACAGAACTGGTAGTAAAAATTTTGAATCCCATCACCGGTGCAAGAGACCAATAATCTTATAGCATCAGAACATAGAATAATCATTGGCTCTTCTTCATTTGTTGACAGTGATGTGGGTGAATTTTCCATCACATGTACCATCCTTTGATTCTCTTCGCAATGCATTGATGCAGGAATTTAGGTTAAGAGTTCTTCCATGCTGTTAGTTTCTGTATTAAATCTGTCATTTTTTCCCCCTGATCGTCTAATATTAATAACAATATGCCATCTTTCTCCACATGACTTTGGGTGGTTTACAAATAAAACATTAAAAAGTACAAAAGACAAACATGAGACAAACATGTATATACAACATATATACAATATGCAATAAATATAATATAAAATATTATAATATAAAATATAAAAATATACAAAAAATATAATACAACCACAATAATACACGAGCAACAATAGATACAAACTTAAGGTAAACCGCTCCAAACTTGATTGCAGAAAATACGACTTCAGCAACAGAGTGCTCAAGGCCTGGAATGCACTACCTGACTCTGTGGTTTCATCCCCAAACTGCCATAACTATAACCGTAGACTGTCTACCGTTGACCTCACCCCATTCCTAATAGGTCTGTAAGGGGCGTGCATAAGCGCACCAGCATGCCTACTATCCCTGTCCTACTATCTCCATTTATTTGTATTTATTTCCTGTATTCATAATCATGTTTATATTTATATCTGTTATCTTATATGTATTTAACAAGCAAACAAACAAATAAATAAAAGATAGCAAGGATGACAAAAACTATACAGGAACAAAAGAAAGCAACTCACACAATTTGAAAGGGGCTTTACTTACTTTTGGGTGGGTGAAGAGCAGTGGCGTGTTGCCCCCAGTTCGGACTGGTTCTATAGAACCGGTAGTAAAACTGGTGGGAGGCTCCGCCCACTGACCCCAACATCATGAGGAAGCTTCTGCGCATGCGGCTCTGTTGTGAACCGGTAGTAAAGGTAAGTAGGACCCACCCCTGGTGAAGAGCCAAGTCTTCAAGAACTTTTGAGGAATTGAGGAATATCCGAGGTTCTTCATTCCAGAAGGCAGCCAACATCATCCTAGGTCCAGGTTCACAATGTCTTTTTCTTATGCATTTTCTTTACATTCTGTGCCTATACTCATATATCAGAATAATCATGTGCCTTGTTGATACCGTCATCTAAAGATTAGAAGTCAAAAGTGAAGCTGAAGCAAGCAGCTTCAGGCAATATCTATACCCCGGTGTTAATTGCCTGATGGAAAGCCATATCTGACACCATGTTGGGTGTGTTAAATGCACTATTGAAGTGTTCAGAAAGGAACAATTAGCTTTTGCAAATTTCCCTTGGTGTAGCTGTATGTTTCTTTAGCTACTGCTCTATATCTCTCCCTAGGTTCCACTTGGGTTATGCCCTAATGCTATTATTCATCTTGGGGTTAGACAAATAATTGAGGATTTGAACTCCAGGAATAGAGAGACATAATTTGTCAGCATTGCCAGGGATGGAAGAGCTAGAAGAAAGCAGCCTGATGATTATATTGGACATTTTGTGAAGTTCTGAGAACAATACACTCTTTGCCACAGCAAGAAATAGAAAAATTATAAACAGCCAAAGCTCCCTAGCTTGTTAATCTGGTGGTTGCCACATCAAACAGACATCATCATTGAAGATCCTCTTCTTTACAATAAAAGTGTGTACATAACACACACCTGCTAGAATCAAGTATCCAAAAAAGGAATTGCAGGTCAAATCGAGTGGAACAGCTTGCAATCAGAAGTTGTGAGTGCTTCGTCACTGATGGCTTTAAAGAAGACACTGGACACCCACTTGTCTGAAATGGTGTAGGGCAGTGATTGTGAACCTTTTTGGCACTGAGTGCCCCAAACCAGAACATGCGTGCATGTGTGTGCCAGAGCGCCGTAAACCCAAAGACTAGCTGGCTGGTGCGCATGCATGCACCAGCCAGCTGGTCTTCGGGCTTCCGACACATGCATGCATGCTGGCCAGCTGGTCTTCGTGCACGCCGGAGCACCAGAAACCCGAGGACAAGTTGGCCAGCATGCACATGCCTGTTTTGGGCTGTTTTTCGGCTCATTTTCAGATTATTTTCTGGTCCTCCGGTGCCCACGCAGACCAGTTGGCTGGCACACATGTGCCCACTGGAAACCAGAAGAGTAGCTGGTGCCATAGATTTGCCATCACAGGTGTAGCGTTCCCTGCTTGAGTAGGGGGTTGGATTAGAAGACCTCCAAGGTCCCTTCCAGCTCTATTCTGATTGATTGATTGATTGACTGATTGATTTATCAAAATCACAAGGCTCATCAGGTTGCCAGAAAATTATGATCAGCTTGGCCAAGCAAAGTGTGAAGTAGAATGAGTGTTTTCAAGACCTTTATTTATTATAAATAAGCATTTTTATAGAGGTTTGCAACCTTAAATACTCAAAGAACCATTTGGACCCATTTCCCACACAAATGAAAACACCGGGAGCCACAAAACCTGGGTGGGTGTGGCCAACTCGATGTCACTCACTTCCACCAGTCACATGACCCCCCCTCCCCAGCCATGCTTACCCAGCCATTAAGACAGAAAACCAGTTATTAAAAAACACTGGGAACCACAAAATCCTTTTGACATATCTCTCCCCTCCCTCACTTTCTCTCTGTATCTCTCTGTCTGTACCCCGGCCACTTCTCCATCCCCCACCATCGCCTTCTCAGGCCAGGTGAGGAGTGACTGGGCGGTGAGGGCAAGAGGAGGGGCTAGCCAGTGATAGGATCACCTGACACAGAGCCACAGCAGAGGGCCCAAAGAGCCACATGCGGCTCCGGAGCTGCAGGTTGCTGACCCCTGCTTTATGCCATCAACATTCCTAGTTGCATAATGTCCTATAAATGCTTTTCATTCAAGGCAAACATTATTGAGAACATGAGGGTGGGGGGAGAGACAGAGAGAGAGAGAGAGATGGAGATGATATGTATTTGATTATTTCAGCTGCTTGACATTATTTTTAATGTTAAAAGATAAAAAAAACCTTTTATAATTTAGTATTTTGATTGAAACCTCGCAGTCCTATCCTATCCAGTGGACAAAATTACTATTGGCAAGGTTGAAGAAAACATTTAGAATTTATTGAATAGTGAAGAATGAAGGACTTAACAGGGAAAAAAGCATTATATTATTTTCCTATTTTCTCTTTTTTTCTGCCTTACCTCTCTTCATACTTCAGTGCCAAGGGACAGGGTCATCAGGATAGGCTACACAAGTAATCTCTGGACTAGTGAATTTATTGTCCTTTGTTTTATATACTTTGTAATGTCTTTTAAGTCCAAGGCTCTGTGATGTGTTTGAAAGTCGTGCATTTTTGCCTGCTTGACATGGGGAAGGTTGATTTAATACAACCAGTGTGGAATTCACATCTGCAGCGAGTTAAATCTTATTTGTTAGATTTGATTTTTCTTTTCCTTGTTGTATTTCTTCCTTCAAGGTACCAGATCCCACACTAACCTAATACTATAATCGGTCAGCGGATTCATTTATCAGATCAAAGCTCACAAAGGGTTAGAAATTTGGTTTCCCCCCACTCCTCCTCAACCAAATTCTTCTAAAGGAAGCTATGGAGCCCTAGCAATCTTCAATTTCTTGATTTCAATCCACCTGACAAAACATTTAACATGTCAAGTTTCATCACGCCCTGCCAAGAAGATTATTATTATCAGAGGTTTCTTGGATGCATTTCTCAAATCTGATAAGAACTATATTATTCCATTGCATGATAGATAATAGCTCTGATAGATTTTTTATTGCTTCTCTGTTTTCATGGGAGGGTCACCAGTTCATTTTGCAATAGGTTCAACTGTTTGTGTTACTTGCTACGTTTGCTGAGAATATGATGACATAAATCCTGTTTTTCTTTTTCTTTTCTTTTCTTTTTTTTTACTGAATTCATATCTCCTGTTGGACTATAAAAACTAAGATAAAGAAACCAGGCCAATTAAACACAAATGAACTTAGGCAAAATTATATGGAGTTAATAATGAACATAGACATTCAGTTTAGTGATAGTTGACCTTGGCTGATCTTGGAAGCAAAAAGTGTCAGCTCAGGTTAGTACTTATATGGAGACAACCTGGAAATCCTATTGCTATACAGTGGTCTGTGAAACTGTACAAAGATTTTAAAATAAGACAAAGGGCACAGGAATATGATTTATTCTCTAGTTCAGAGGTGTCAAGCTGGCAGCCTGCAGGCCGGGTGCATCACACGCCCACCCCAGCTCTGCAAATGGGAAAACTAGCTAATAACACCACATTTTTGGGGGAGTAGTACAGTGGTGGGTTCCTCCCGGTTTGGCCCGGTTCTTCCAAGCTGGTAGCAGTGACGATACGTCACCGAACCAGCTTCTGTCTAACAAGTTTCTTTAGTCGGCTCCATAGATTTCCAATTGGGTTAAGGTCTGGGCTATTCCCAGGCCATTCCAGAAGTGGAATATGATTATCTTGAAATGCCAAAAAAAAAAAAAAAAAAAGTGGCGCTATTAGCCATCAAACCTCAAAAATACACTTTTCCCAAAAGGTTTCCACAATTTTGGCCACTACTGTAAATCTAGATATGTTTATAATAGCAACATGATTGATTCAAGTAAAAGAGTACTTTGTGTACTTGGTTAAACCAGTTAAAACCCTACTTCCATGGCTGCCTTTGTGTGACTTTAAAGTCTTTGAGAGAATGGATATTCCTGAAATGTTGTTATTGGAAAAGGGATCTGGGCATAATTTTATTTCTGTAAGCATTTAGTTGCATTCCCCAGCCCAGATGGTAATCAATATCAACAATGGGGATAATTTCTTGAAATAAATAGGGACATTGAACAGGGATGTCCATTTTTTTCTGTAACATTATAGAGCATATTTGCATAGAATATTCAGAAATATGGAAACACTATTTTATGTCATAGAGTGTTCATCGGGGACATGTTAATTTTTCTCCAAAAGCTGAATAGCATCACCCTGTGACCTAGTCACAATTGAGTAGTAGGATTGGTACAATGTGTGTTTTCAATATCTACTTTATTTACTGGAAACAAGATTTATGGAAATATCTGAAGTTTGTAGGAAGGGAGTAGCATAGATGAGTATCATCAACATACCAGTGACAGCCAACACCAAATCTGCTAGCTAATGCTTTTCTCCTAGGAATTCATATAGATGTTAAATTACATGGAAAGCAAGACAGAACCTGGTAGGATCCCTCAGGACAATTCCTAAGAAATCATACAGAAGTTTCCCAGTACTGTTTTCAAGTGTAAAGTAGAACATTCAGAACAGAGAACAACTGCCTCTCAATTCTCTTTAGCATTGCAGCAGGTTTGATATTAACAGCCACAAAAAGAGATATAGTATGTGTGAATGTAGACTAGGAAGGTTCAAAGTGATCTGCTTCATTTCAGCTGGGCCAGAGACGGTTTCTCACATACTAAAGCCTTGTCAATTCATCCTCCAAGAGGATGAAGACTACTGCAAAAGAGAGGCATTTATGAACCTGTTGTTGTTGTTAGTTGCGAAGTCGTGTCCAACCCATTGTGACCCCATGGACAATGTTCCTCCAGGCCTTCCTGTCCTCTACCATCCTCTTGAGTCCATTTAAGCTCATGCCTACTGCTTCAGTGACTCCAATCAGCCACCTCATTCCCTGTCATCCCTTTCTTATTTTACCCTCGGTCTTTCCCAGCATTAGGCTCCTCTCCAGTGAGTCCTTCCTTCTGATTAGGTGGCCAAAGTATTTGAGTTTCATCTTCAGGATCTGACCTTCTAAAGAGCAGTCAGGGTTGATCTCCTCTAGGACTGACCGGTTTGATCGCCTTGCAATCCAAGGGACTTGCAGGAGTCTTCTCCAGCACCATAGTTCAAAGGCCTCAATTCTTTGGTGCTCAGCCTTCCTTATGGTCCAACTTTCACATCCATACATTGCAACTGGGAAAACCATAGCCTTGACTATACGCATTTTTGTTGGCAGGGTGATGTCTCTGCTTTTTAGCATGCTGTCTAGATTTGCCATAGCTTTCCTACCCAGGAGCAAGTGTCTTTTAATTGCTTGGATGCAGCCCCCATGTGTAGTGATCTTGGAGCCCAGGAAAATAAAATCTGTCACTACCTCCATTTCTTCCCCATTTATCTGCTAGGATCTATGAACCTACTGTTCATTAATGGCACAGAATTTATAAACCATGATGCCATCTAATTCATGCTAGTTGTGGTATAAACAGATCCAAATACCCAGAGGTGATATTCAGCAGGTTCTGACCAGTTCTGAAGAACCGGTAGCAGAAATTTTGAGTAGTTTGGAGAACCGGTAAATACCACCTCTGACTGGCTATGCCCCCATCTATTCTCTACCTCCCGAGTCCCAGCTGATCGGGAGGAAATGGGGTTTTGCTGTAACCTTCGCCTGGAGTGGGGAGGGAATGGGGATTTTATAGTATTCTTCCCCTGCCATGCCCACCAAGCCATCCCCCAGAGAACCGGCAGTAAAACATTTTGAATCCCACCACTGCAAGTACTGCAGTCTCTTCCTGATGCAACTGATTCATAGAAATGGAATTGCATACTACGATAGTCACGCTAGTTATAAAGTTGCTCAAAGTGATATCCATTTTGGCATGGATATGAGAGAACTTGTTGCAAAACATACATCCACAAATCAAACTGCTCAGAATGGAACTCAGATGCTATCAAGATATTGGCAGGAACCATTGGACAGAGAGATTCAGTCAGCCAACAAAAATCTAATACTTGATATTTTTTTTCTCTGCAACCATAAACTTGAAAGAAACCCTAGAATTTCTTTTTCTCTCTGATTGATGTGGCACAAGTCTTATATTGACACCTTCATCAGAGCGGCTGTAATAATAGCTCTGGACAACTGACCTCATGCTTCATCAACCATCATCCCATCCCATCCCATTGAATGTTGATAGAAAACTGGAGATGGTTAGAAGAAACCATATCAAGCACCAGAGATCTTTCTTTGTCATGGCTTGGAATAACTATTCTTTTTTTAAAAAATATTAAACATTTTTTTAAAAAACAAACAAAAGGAAAACACCTTTTCTATTTCAACAGTTTTGCATCTGACAAAAATTTCATAGTTATACATTTTTTCCCTCCCTTATTTCTACTATATAATTTATACATATACTTCTAAACTTTGTTTATTTACATATATACATAACAATACCCGTGTACCTACTTTCATTTCTACAATTTTTGTTTTCCTCATGTTAAGAATTATACTTCAACTCCTATTTTTATCGTTATTTAATTTTTCCCTTCCTTTTATCTCTCTCCTCCAACCATTCATACCATTTCTCCCACACTAAGTAATATTCTGTTTCCTCTTTTTCTTGTATCTCCTTTGTTAATTTATCCATCTCTGCACATTCCAAAACTTTTCTAATCAGATTTTCTTTGGATGGTATATTGTCATTTTTTCCAATTCTGAGCAGAGATTATTCTTGCTGCTGTGGTGATATGGATGATTAAATATTGTATTTCTTTTTTGTATGATCCTGGGAGTATTCCTAATAAAAGTGTTTCTGGCCTCATCTCTATTTTTTGCATGGTTATTTTTTCTAATTGTGATCTGGTTCTACTCCAATATTGTTTCGCTTTGTGGCAAGACCCCCTTTATTCTTAAAATTGTATTCATCTATCAAATAGGTCAAGTTACCTTGCCTTTGCTTAATACATGATAAAGAACCCCACCTCTCTCCCCCTATCCCTATCCCTATCCCTATCCCCAGTGATGGGTGTGGCCAGGGATGTGTGACAGGAAGCACTTGGCCTCCTGCACACCTCCTGGGAGCAAAAATAGGCTAGGGGGGCATCACACCCCATACCCTATTTTGGGCCTAGTAGGCCTCCCTGCACTTACCTGGGAGCCAAAACGGGGTGTGTTGGGACTCCTGGAAGGGGCGAGGAGCGGTGGGACTAGCCAGCAATTTAACAACAGGTTCACCCAAACTGGCCTGAACCGGCTGAATCACACTGTCAGCCTCTCAAGTTGCATTTCATTCAGGGCTGACATAGTAAAGGGGGGGTTAAATTACTGCAATAGAATGATTTAGAGAATGGCCAATAGAGTAAGGGAACAAGCCAGGAAAGGGAGGGAATTTGGAGCAGAGGTCATTTCCTGGCTGCATATGAGTTCGTGAGGACGTTGTTCTAATAAATAAATGTTTTTTTTTCTTTATTATCAAAATGTGAGAGGCACGTTATTTCTTTCTTAGACAACTCCGTCTCGGACAGACAGCCAGGAAATGACCTCTGCTCCAAATTCCCTCCCTTTCCTGGCTTGTTCCCTTATTCTATTGGCAATTCTCTAAATCATTCTACTGCAGTAATTTAACCCCCCCCCCCTTTACTAAGTCAGCCCTGAATGAAATGCAATTTGAGAGGCTGACACACACCACTGTCTATCCCTATCCCTATCCCTATCCCTATCCATCTCTCCAGCCACCCATCCATCCAGGATTGAGTAAATAATATAAGAAAAACTGTATGATAGACTTAAAGACAAAAGTTTCCCCTTTCAAGGGTTGTCTGACTTTAGGGGGTGATGCTGATCTCTGTTTCTTAACCAAGGGAGCCAGCATTATCTGAGAACGCTTCCACAGCTATGTGGCCAGTTACGACTATATGCCAATGTGCACAGAATGCTGTTAGCTTCCCATCAAAGTGATACCTATTTATCTAGTCACATTTACATACTTTTGAACTGCTAGGAGCTGGGCAAGTACTGGCATTTGACACTTGGGTCTCTAACAGTGGTGGAATTCAATTTTTTTTTACTACCGGTTCTGTGGGCATGGCTTGGTGACTGTGGTGTGGCTTGGTGGGGGAAGGATATTGCAAAATCTCCATTCCCACCCCCCACTCTGGGGCCAGCCAGAGGTGATGTTTGCCGGTTCTCCAAACTGCTCAAAATTTCCATTACTGGTTCTCCAGAACCTATCAGAACCTGCTGAATAGCGGCACCCCTGGTCTCGAACCTGGGCTGTCAGTTTTCCAGCTGACAAGCTCAGAGTCTTTAAGTGCTGAGTGGCTGCACCCCCATGGTAGGCTTAAATACACCAAAACCAAAGCATTTAACTGATTCAATTATTACAACTAAGTTGGTCAATGGATGCAACCTGACATACGATTTGCAAAAATATTAGAGAGTTGATATCTGCTACCAACACAAATCCAGACTTACAATTTACCTTGAAGTTTGTAAAGAGGTAGACACAACTTCCACCCTTTGATCCTTTCCATTGTCTGCATTTCATTCATCACCCATAATTCAAACCTGTGAATAAATCTGACCTATTCCAGTAATTAGAAGATATAAGATTTTATAGGATTCAAGCCTTTATTATCAATGGGAAACTTTCTAAATATATCTTGCAGAGATGAATTGTGTGCAAGTCCCAACTTGGTTTCCAATGAGACAAGTGCAATGATTTCTTCATAAGTACATGAGATCTTACTAGTCAAGCACATTACAAAAATATTTGAAGAATGTTTGCATCCGCATCATTTAAGATCAAAGGAACCTTCGCAGTCTTACACAAAATTCTTATATAAAGTATGATAAAGTTCTTTTGTATTGTTGATGAGCTGATTATTATCTCTTTTCTTCCTCCTCACTCCATTTTTCCTTCCCTTTGAAAGTACGTATGGCAATGTTTGAATTGAGTCAGAGCTTAGTTTTTGAACGCTGAATGTAATTACCGTATTTTTCGGAGTATAAGATGTACCTTTCATTCCCCTAAATGGGGTGAAAATTTAGGCGCGTCTTATACACTGAATGTAGTCCTACCCGTCCACTGGCCCCCACCCTTTGGCCTCTGCCTCGCAGCAGTTACCTCCTTGCAAGCAAACAGCAAGAAAAAACAGCTCCTTTCAGCTTCAGCACAGGCTAATTAGCACAAGTTGATTAGATGGGCCTCCCAACTCTCAGCTGATTTGCTCACAGCTGTTTTGTGAAGGACTCTGCTGCTTGCTGCAAAGAGGTAAATTGCTGGAGCAGATTTTTTTCCCCTTGTGCTAATCAAGCTATGCTGAAAACGAACATGAAAGTAAAGCAGGCTGTTTGTTGTTTGCTGCAACAAGGCAAAATTAGGCAGAGGCAGAGGGAGACTTCTTTTTCTTCTTTTCCTCACCAAAAAAGGTAGGTGTGTCTTATACTCCGGTGCGTCTTATACTCCAAAAAATATGATAAGTCATTGGTATGCATGCTTTAGATACACGATGTACTATGCTGAATGCTTTGGAAATTGGAAAACAGAACAATATAGTATTTTATTAACTATCTTATCCACATACCTTATTTTTTTTTAAAAAAAATTTCTGGCAAAATGTCAATAATAGTACTTTCATGTTAGCACTGAGCCAGAAACAGCACGCTGTAGTTGGGAATAGAGATAATATTCCCAAGAATAAGATGGCAGAAACAGACATTTTCAGGGGAGGTAGAAAAGTAAAGTTGCATAACATTTTTGACACATGTTAATTGCGTTACACATATAAAAATGTATCAGACTTCAATCACAAGTCTCAACTGCCATTTTTTTACTTTTTTAAAAATTTATTTAAAATCTTCTCTCCTGCAGCCACTTCTGGACAATTAGTATCTTTATTTACCCTCAAAAGTTGCCCCGTTTTAGGACAAACCTTAAGCTGATACCGATAGAATATACGTAGCTGAAGGCTGAAGGGGCCTCGGTGCTCTCTAAGCTTGATGGTTTTCCTGAGACATTTCATTACCAAACTAGCTCACTATATCAGTTAAACTAATACTAGTCCAGTGTAATCTAGATTTAGTCATACTGAAACTATTTCCAAATAATTCTTAAAACAAACTGGGTGAACTTGATAGCTCTCTCTCAGTTAATTTACTTTAAAGGGGAGAAGAGCAGTGGTGAAATCTAAAATTTGTTACTACCGGTTCTGTGGGCGTGGCTTGGGGGAGATATGACTGGGTGGGCATTGCCAATTTTTTTTTACTTTTAAAACCATTTTTTCTACAACCTCTTTGGCAAAGAGGTTGTAAAAAAATGCTTTCAAAAGGCTCTGACAGTCCCAGCTGAATTGCCTGATCGGCAGAGGCTTTCTTTCTTTTAAATGCCTCTGATGATCAGGCAACTCAGCTTGGATCGTCAGAGGCATTTAAAAGAAAAAAGTCTCTGCCGATCAGGCAACTTAGCTGGGATCCTCAGAGCCTTTTGAAAGCATTTTTTTACAACCTCTTCAGAGGTTGTAGAAAAAATGCTTTTAAAAGTTAAAAAAAAAAGCCTCTGATGATTGTGCAGCTCAGCTGGGCAATGGGGGGGGGGCAGGGATATTTGCTACTGGTTCTCCGAACCACCTGCCTTCATCGCTACCAGTTCGGGTCATTTCACCCCTGGAGAAGAGAATCAAGTTTGGTGCAGTGATTAAGCCATCAGGCTAGAAACCAGGAGACTGGGACTTCTAGTTCCCCATTAGTAACTGTGAGAGGGACCTTGGAGTCGTAGTGGATGATCACTTGAATATGAGTCAGCAGTGTGCAGCAGCAGTCAAAAAAGCTAATACAGTCCTGGGTGGTATAAACAGAGGCATAGAATCAAGATCACATGAAGTATTAGTTGTTGTTGTTGTTGTTAGTTGCGAAGTCGTGTCTGACCCATCGCGACACCATTGACAACATTCCTCCAGGCCTTCCTGTCCTCTACCATCCCCTGGAGACCATTTAAGTTCACACCTACTGCTTCAGTGATTCCATCCAGCCACCTCATTCTCTGCTGTCCCCTTTTCTTTTGTCCTCAATCTTTCCCAGCATTAAGCTCTTCTACAGTGAGTCCTTCCTTCTCATTAGGTGGTCGAAGTATTTCAATTTCATCATCAGGATCTGGCCTTCTAAAGAGCAGTCAGGGTTGATCTCCTCTAGGACTGACTGGTTTGATCGCCTTGCAGTCCAAGGGACTTGCAGGAGTCTTCTCCAGCACCATAGTTCAAAGGCCTCAATTCTTTGGCACTCAGACTTTCTTATGGTCCAACTTTCACATCCATACATTGCAACTGGAAAAACCATTGCCTTGACTATATGCACTTTTGTTGGCAGGGTGATGTCTCTCCTGAAGCATTAGTACAGCTTTATAAATCCTTAGTAAGACCACACCTGGAATAATGTGACCAATTTTGGTCACCATGTTACAAAAAAAGATGTTGAGACTTTTGAAAAAGTTCCGAGAAGAGCAACGAAGATGATTAAAGGCCTGGAGGGGGACTGAAACATATGAAGAACGGCTGCAGGATTTGGGTTTGGCTAGGAAAAGAATAATTAGGGGTAACATTGTAAGAGCGGCAATCAGCCCCGTTATCTTGCGTGGGATAATTGCCCTCAATTTGACTTGGATTGTGACTTTCCCCTTCTGTATACTTGATCAATAAACCGAAAAAAACATTTTCTAATTAAACACATATTTATTGTAAAGAAAATAAAACAACTCACTATCTAAAGTAATTACATTTTGGCAAAGATCCAAATCTGGGACCTTCCCTGACTGGAGAAGAAAGGAAAGTTTTTTCAGAAGAAGAGAAAGAATGCAGCCATGCGCAGTGGATACCAATAAGAACTTGGCAAGCTACGGTAAGTCTGACAGTTCAGAAATAAAAAGCTCTGCTGGTAAATACAAAAACGCAGTGACAAACATGATAGCAGTATTCCAGTATTTGAGGGGCTGCCACAAAGAAGAGGGGCTCAAATTATTCTACAAAGCACCAGAGGGCAGGACAAGAAACAAGGGTTGGAAACTAACCAAAGAGAGAAGCAACCTGGAATTAAGGAGAAACTTCCTAACACTGAGAACAATTAACCAATGGAACAGCTTGCAGCCCGAAATCAAAGATGCTCCATCACTGGAGATTTTTAAGAAGAGACTAGATAGCCGCTTATCTAAAATAGTATAGGTTCTCCTACTTGAGCAAGGGGCTGGACTAGAAGACCTCCAAGATCCCGTTCTGTTCCATTCTGTTCCGTTCTATTTGCAGAAAGCCAGATGGGTGACCTTGTGCCAGCCCATCTTTCTCAGCCCTAGCAAGGAGGCAATGGCAAGCCCTCTTCTGAAATTTTGCACAGACAGAAGAAGAGACTTGTCCAGGCAATCACCAGGAGTCAAAAACTCACTAGATGGCACCAAAAAAAAAAGAAAGAAAGAAAAATAAAAAATAAAAAGAGGGGGGGAGGAATATGCTCAAATACGTAAATAAGTAAAAAACATCTCAGAAAGTTGCATATGAAAATCTTTTCAGCTTGGGAAAAAAATCAGCCTGTCTTGTTTTATAAGCAGCTATAGCTCAAGAGAAGTAAGTCTTAAGCCTCTTTGTCCTCAGACTACTAGCTGAAAAAAAAACCAACCACCAAACATCCTTTGGATCTTAGCTTCTGTTTTCTTTTTCTCCTTCCTTTCCTTGTTCTGTTCTCCTTGATAGTTTTCTTTTCCCCCCTTCTTCCTCTGTCAAGCAGCATTAAATATTAATGAAGGCTGGAGTTCTTTAAAGACATAAAGGGATGATAGGGAAAGAAAATGCTTTGAGGATCACCAGAGTCTTTCCCAACATGAACCGTGGAAAGCTTGCTAATTCTGTTTCAATGATACTGCCGACAGGGTGGTTGCTGAAGGGCTCCCTTTGATCTACCTTTTACATTCATTCACCTTAATAAGAGCCGGCTTTATAGGTCCAATTAAAATTACCACCCTCCGTTATTATCTCTACCGAGCTCAACAGAATTGAAGTGGATTTCAGGAAGGGTTTCCCCTTAACGTGGAAGTTCTTGGCGCAGGCAGCAGCAAGACTCGACTTTAGAAAAAAAAGTATATTCTAATCATTTTATTTCAAGCTTGCATGACAATGATTTCAGGCAGAGGTGGGGCTGCTGGGGTATCGCAGGGGTTCGGGAGAACCTCTAGGTAAGATTCTGTGCAGTTTGGAGAATCCCCAAATCCCACTCCTGGCTGGCCCCACCCCGCCTACCCCTCCAAGGAGTCCCCACGTGGCTCATTTTGGATGCAGGTAAGTGCAGGGCTCTGTTCTGTTATACTCTACTCTACTCTACTCTACTCTACTCTACTCTACTCTACTCTACTCTACTCTACTCTACTCTACTCTACCCTACCCTACCCTACCCTACCCTACCCTACCCTACCCTACCCTACCCTACCCTACCCTACCCTACCCTACCCTACCCTATTTGGGCTGTAAATTCAAATATATATGTTTTCTGAGGTTTTCGCGGGTGTTTGTATGTAGGTCTTTGGTTATTCGGGTCTTCTCCCGCGTAGAATTGGAAGTATCTTGGCAACGTTTTGACGAAGTCTCATTCGTCATCTTCAGGCTGGTGTTCTCGGCTTCGTGAAGATGACGAATGAGACTTCGTCAAAACGTCGCCAAGATACTTCCAATTCTACGCGGGAAAGACCCGAATAACCAAAGACCTACACACACACACACACACACACACACACACACACACACATACATATACGTACGTACGTACGTACATACATACACACACACACACACATATATATATATATATATATATATATATATATATATATATATATATATATATATATATATATATATAAAGAAGCTATGAAATATTTATATCATCCCGACTGTTATGCAGCATTTGGAATTTGGCTTTCATTTTGCAGTTGGGTGGGGACACAATGAATGTTTTCATTCCTAAAGACGTGTTCTCACATTCATCATCAGTTTTCCTTCTGAATTGGGCCAGAATAACAATTACCTAAACAGTCATCAGCTTCAAATTATTCTGTCTGCATTGATGTCTATTCTGCATTGCAAAACAGCCTGAGAAAAAGCAACATTTAGTAAGATTGGTTTGAGGCTTGTTCAGTTTAAGCAGCAACCTGGGTCAGCAGCAACATCAGAGTTGTTTAGAGTGGGAAATTGGCTTTCCGAGATTGTGCAATATTCGCACGTGCTTCTTATTGGCTCAAGGAAAATGACAAGACGGTTTCAAACTATCATTCTTAAGTTATGCTTCTAGTTACCAGCAGAGACATTTTTAAAGGGGAATAAGACACAAGAGTCTCTGGCTGGATACATGGAAGGCCCTCTTGTTCAACACACAATTGAATACACTGAAAATTAAATCAAACCTTTTGATTTCATCCCTAAAAAGTGACAGCTCAGGAGGGCGTAGAGGTTCCAAAATACCCCCTTTGGAATCTGATTCAGAATATAAACAGCTGTCATTATTTTTATTTAAGAGCAAAGCTCCAGGTATCTTTAAAAGGTTTTATTTTGGGGCTACTCCAGGACGAAAGAGAATATATTTCAACAGGGGTGGGCGTGTTGAATTTTAGCAAGGGATCCTCTGCCCTGTTGCTGGGTGGGCGTGGCCATGGTGGGTGTGGTTTAGTCAACCTCCTGCACCACGGCGGGCAGGGGGGCCTTTTTGACCTCCCTGGGCTCTGGAGCCTTTCCTTGAAACTCCGGGAGGGTGAAAACAGTCTCCCCAGGCTCTGTAGGCCCTCTGGAGGCCGGAAACAGGCCCATTTCCAACCTTCACAAACTTCCAGTAGGCCCATTTTTCACCCTCCCTGAGCCTCCGTGTACTCTCTGCACTTACCTACATCCAAATTGGACCACATGGGGACTCCTGGGTGGGGAGAGGCAGGGTGGGTGGGGCCAGCCAGGAGTGGAATTTGGGGGTTTTCTGAACTGCACGGAATCTTAGTTAGAGGTTCTCTCGAACCCCTGCGAACCCCCAGCAGCCCACCTCTTTATCTTAAACAGAATACACTTTCTTTTTTCTTGAAGCTGTTACTCATAATCAAACTTTTTTTCCTCTTACTCTAAAGAGTCTAAAGGAGTAAGGTAATTATTTTGAGTATGCACCCGCAAACAAACACATCTACACAGAGACCCTTCCAAATAGAGGCTATTCTCTACGGGATACCTTTTAAAATTTCCTGGTGAGAAGAAGAGAATGGTGGAGACATGCTGTTTGCTAGTTTACAATAAAGCTGGCCAACATCCAGGCAGTTCCTAAAAACCACATCAGTTCCCTAAAAGCTAACAGTATGTGTACGGATCTTTCTCTCCCCCCCCCCCCCCCACTCTTGGCCCAGAATCCTTCTAAACAGGCAGCTGCAAAACATCTCCTTTCTTTTACTGGCTGAATCCCAATAGTTCAAATTGTTTTTCTGAGCAGGTGACACCCAGTAGCAAGCAGCCACAGGCCATCCAAAGCTGATGAACAAGCAGCTTCTACTTATTACATACTTATATAAATCCTTCAAGACGATTATCTCGTTTACTTCACAGCGGCCTTCCCATTAAACTGCAGAGAGGAAATGCTTTTGCCTACCCACAAGTCTTCCTTTTCTCATATTCCAGACACCTCTTGCCTACTGCATATTTCATACTCTCCCAGGTTGTTTGTTTGATCTTGCCACATTTCTGAATCTTTTAGCTTTGGATAGTCAAAATGAAAAAAAAAAAAAAAGTCAGATCCAGGAAATTACAGGCCAATCAACCTGATATCAATGGCTGGAAAGATAATCTTGGAAAAGATAATCAAGCAACAAATCTGCGAACAGATTTAGAAGAAAACAAAGTAATAAACAAAAACCAACATGGGTTGATCAAAAATAGATTATGCCAAACAAATCTTATTTCATTCATTGATAAAAATGACTAAATTAGTGGGTCAGCCAAATGCTTTGGATTAGATTTAGATTTCATAAGGCATTTGACAAAGTGGATTGCAAACTACTTCCTGATAAGCTAGAAAAAATGTGGGATAGAAAGTAACATCTCCAGATGGATTTTTAACTGGCTGACAAACTGTACTCAACATGTGGTCTTCAACGAGACTACATCTACGTGGAGGGAAGTAAGTAACGGGGTACTCCAAGGTTCTGTTTTAATCCCAGCAATTTTTAATATCTTCATAAACAATTTAGATGAGGGAATAGAAGGGGAAACTCATTAAATTGCCAGATGACAGTAAGGTGGCAGGAATAGCCAACACCCCAGAAGAAAGACAAGCTCAAAATCCAAAAAGATCTGACAGACTTGAATACTGGACCTCAGCTAACAAAATGTAATTCAATGCAGATAAAAGTAATGTTTTACACTTGGGCAAGAAAAACCAACTGCACAGGTACAGAGTAGATGAAACTTGACCCAATGCCAGTAACCATGAGAGCGATTGATTGATTGATTGATTAGTTCGATTTATATGCCACCCTTCTCTGGAGACTCAGGGTGGCTTACAATGCATTAAGCAATAACCTTCATACTTTTCTATATACCTGCTTAGTAGAGCTTTCACCCCCCCCCCCCCAAAGCGGTGTTCTTTTTTATACAAAGTCAGCTTATTGCCCCCACAATCCGGATCCTCCTTTTACCTGCCTTGAAAGGATGGAAGGCCAAGTCAACCTTGAGCCTGGTGAGATTTGAACTTGCAGTAATTGCAGGCAGCTGGCAACTAAGTGCTACTTTAACAGCACTTAGTCCACTGCGCCCCCAGGCTCTTGGAGTCCAAGTGGACAATCACTTAAATATGAGCCAATAGTGTGAGGAAGCAGCCAAAAAAGTCAACACAATCCCAGGCTTCATTAATAGAGGGATAGAATCAAGATCAGATGGAGTAATAGTACTATTTTACAAAAATTTTAGTGTGGTCACATTTGGAATACTACTTCCAGTTTTTGTCACCACAGTATTAAAAAAAAATATGTTGAGACAAGAGTGCAGAGAAGAGCAACCAAGATGATTGGGAGGGCTGGAGGCTAAAACATATGAAGAACAGTGGCAGGAATTGGGCATGTCTAGTTAGTGAAAAGAAGGACTAGGCGTGACATGATAGCAGTGTTCCAATATTTGAGGGCCTGCCACAAAGATGAGGGAGGCAAACTATTTCTCAAAGCACCAAAAGGCAAGATAAGAACCAATGTGTAGAACCTAACCCAGGAGAGAAGCAACCTAGAACTAAGGAGAAATTTCCTAATGGTGAGGAAAAATTAATCAGATGAATGGCTTGCTTTCAGAAGTTGTGGGTGCTCCATCACTATTCTTAAGCCTTCAAGAATAAGGTGGTAGTCCAAGGAAGGAGAAAAACACTTTTGGAAAATTGGAAGATGGACTTTATACAATATTAACTGAAACTCCCTAATCAGGGGTGTTTAATAAGAGAATGGAAAAGCAAATCCATTTGATACACTAATTTATTTCTATGAATGAATGTTTAAGGAGGTTTCTTTATAGTATTTTGTGATGGAGGAACCTAAAGTGTCTTGCAGAATAATATAAGAACAGTATGTTTATTCTCAAATTCCTTTTCTCAAGCTTATTATCTAAAAAGGCATGTATGTTTATGTGAGGTTGGATAGGGTGGAAGCATAGAAAGAATTGAGGCCTTTGAACTATGGTGATGGAGAAGACTCCTGTGAGTCCCCTGGATAAAACCAGTCCGTCCTAGAAGAGATCAGCCCTGACTACTCTTTAGAAGGTCAGATCATGAAGATGAAACTCAAATACTTTGGCCACCTAATGAGAAGGAAAGACTCACTGGAAAAGAACCTAATGCTGGGAAAGATTGAGGGCAAAAGAAGAACAGGACGACAGATAATGAGGTGGCTGGATGGAGTCACTGAAGCAGTCGGCATGAGCTTAAATGGTCTCCAGAGATTGGTAGAGGGCAGGAAGGCCTGGAGGAACATTGTCCATGGGTCACGATGGGACATGACTTCGCAACTAACAACAACAACAACATAGAACGCATAAAAACACATGCATTGCTTCAAACTATAGCCTTGAAATGGGCCATATAGAGAGGTCCAACTTATGCCACAGTTCCCAGACCATAAGGTCTTCTTGCTCCTCCTAGGGCTGTAAACTGTGATGGTTTCTTTAAAGAAAATGACACACCTTCATGGCCAACCTTCTCAAGATCCCTGTCATACAACCTATTATGGATATCAGCTACTCCTAAAGAACAGCCAGCCCTAACACAATTCCCTTGTCACTCCCATCTATTTCCAAGTACATATTGTATCCTGGTGGCTCAATGGCTAAGACGCTGAGCTTGTCGATCAAAAGGTCGGCAGTTCAGTGGTTCGAATCCCTAGGGTGAGCTCCCATTACTTGTCCCAGCTTGTGCCAACCTAGCCGTTTGAAAGCACATAAAAATGCAAGTAGAAAAATAGGGACCACCTTTGGTGAGAAGGTAACAGCTTTCCATGTGCCTTTGGCATTTAGTCATGCCGGCCACATGACCACAGAGACATCTTTGGACAGTGCTGACTCTTTGGCTTTGAAACGGACACGAGCACTGCCCCCTAGAGTTGGGAATGACTAGCACGCATGTGTGAGGGGAACCTTTACCTTTGCCATATTGTATCCTGGAAGTCAAGATTACCCAATAGGAAGGTAAAAGCTAGTACCAAGTAGACAAAACATTTTCTGAAGCAGATATGCAGTGAAGGGGAAAAGAAGACCTGATTGTTTAATGGAGACATTTACGACAATCAATAATCAACAATCAAAAAGGCGTATTTCCTGTAAGAAAATCAAGGGAATCTCCAGATAAAAGGGTACAACATTTTTTTTTCTACATGAAGAGGACCTTGGAGGCAAGAGCAAATATGGTAACTGGGAATAGAAATATAATGCCTTGTGATCATAGAGATTGATCTAGCGATTGCATACAATCTCTCTGCTTTTCAAGTATTACCTTATTTCTAAATTATCTTGCTTTCTATTTTTATGATTCTTTATTTTTTGAATAGGGTTTAGACTAGGAAGTCTTTCCAGTAAAACAGAATAAGAACCAAAGGAATAAAAGTGCAAAGGATCAATTTTGAAAGGTTGGGTGGGAACTGAATCATTTTAGATGGATAGATTAACAGAGTTGGAAGGGACCTTGTAGGTCATCCAGTCCAATCCATCCAAGCATCATTTCTGACAGATGGCAGTCCAGTCTCTTCTTGAAAGTTTCCAGTGATGAAGCTCCCACAACTTCTGAAGGCAACTTCTATTCCGTTGGTTGATTGCTCTCACTGTCAGAACATTTCTCTTTATTTCCAGGTTGAATCTCTCTTTGTTCAGTTTCCATCCATTATTCCTTGTCTGGCCTTCAGGTGCTTTGGAAAATAGCTTGACCTCCCTTGTTTCCATGGCAGCCCCTAAATTTTATTGACCTAATGAAATACATTGGCATTGAACCACAAAAATGATTGTTTTAATCTTGCTGTGGATATCAAAAAATATTCGACTAATTTATGAGTTGGAAGGGAACTTTAAAACAATGGAGAGAGATTTTCATGTTGTGAGACCGAATAGATTTTAAATATATTTTTTTAAATGGAGTCTTCTGTGAGGATATGTCCCTCCTTTTCCTTCTTCTTTCTCTCTCTTTGATCCTGTTCACCTAACACCGTGCAGTTGACTGGGATCATAGTGGAGATAGCTAGGATTACTATGTAAGGCAAGGAGGGAATCATATTTAATTGATTCAGTGGTTTTCAGGGGAGGTATGGCAAACTGAAGATGTCTCACTGAAAGCAGAGCTGACAACTGGGACAAACCTCAAGGAGCCGATGAGTTAGATGTTCCTTGAAATCTCATAGTATACAGAAAGGATGGGAGATCATCACATATGCTCAAGATGGCTATTCCAGTAGTGAAATGCTCCACAGTTTGCCACTGGTTCGCTGCATGTGCGCATGTGTAGTGCATGCCAAATGCATGCTGCATACACATGTGCAGTGCATGGCAAACACATGCTGCACATGTGCACACGCAGTGCACACCAAACATGTGTTTCACATGGAAAAAGGCTTAAGAAGGTAAGTAGAACAGCAAGGGGGGGAAACAGTTGTGCCGTGTGATATCGCACAGCACAGCTGATCATCGGAAATACCAGTTCGGACAAACTGGTAGCATTTTTTAATTACTGATTCACCCGAGCCGGTAGCTTTTATTACTACCAGTTCATGCGAATCGGTAGCATTTCACCCCTGGGCTGTTCCTAATGATGAGACAATAGTTTTTCAGCAAGTTTGAGCGCTAGAAGATGACAGGATCAATACTATTAGTAATTATGTGTGCTTGTATGGTTAGGCTGTATCTAAAAGAAGTTAGTAAAAGAATGAGAGATACGGAAGAAAATTTAATCTTGCAAAACAGAAAAAGTACTAGACATGGAACTACAAATGGCAGACCATGAGAATGGTTTGAAAGGGAATACTTTACTGGAAAAAAAATTAAAAATTAAAAGAGAAATACAAATCATAAATCAAGAGAATGACCTTATTGAATCTACAAAAGGGGCTTGTTAAACCCTTGAAGAATTCTCTGTGAAAGGATGGAGAAGAGCTGAAGAGAAATCAAATCCTACAATAATTATTTGGTTGAATTAAAATTTTAAATTGTTAGAAGTAAAAGGAAGGAATATAAAAATATAAAAGCTGGTTTATTTGAAAATATATATTTATATTTTCTGCTTAAAAATATATCCCCCCCCCCAAAGTTTTGGAATCCTTTATGGATTTTGTTGATACCAATATTGAAAAGTTGATGGTTTATGAACTTGCTTATAGATAAGGAATGGGACATGGAATGAAGAGATATCTGAAACTTCACAGGGGGTTATTGCATTTTTTTCTGCTCCTTGTGATGAAGGTTGGAAGTCATTTCTTTACATATTTATTTTCCTTTACTATATTCTTTCCCTTTCTTTTTGTTTTCAAATGACTGTCTGGACGATTACTAGTCATCCTAGAGAGCTCCTGTGAAAATGTGGCCTCTGAAGAATTACTCTCATTATTAACATTCCAATTTTCACTTTGTCATTGTCATAGGGAAGGCAACTACGGAATTTGCCAGAAGATTTGGGGTCAGTAGAGCCTCTCTGAAACTGTCCACTGTGGTGGCGACTTGGATATACCACTATGCTACACAGCAGGGATGGGCTTCAGATCCTTTAGCAACAGGTTTGTTGCCCCGTTGCTGGGTGGGCGTGGCCATGGTGGACGTGGCCTAGTCGGCCGCCTGCACCATGGTGGGGGAGGGGTGTTTTTTGCCCTCCCCAGGCTTCAGAGGCTTTCCTCTAGCCTTTGGGAGGGTGAAAACAGCTTCCTCTGAGGTCTGGAGGCCCTCTGGAGGCTGGAAACAGGCTCATTTCCGGACTTCCAGAACCTCCGTTAGGCCCATTTTTTCCCCCTCCCAGACCCTCAATGTGGTGCCTGCACTTACCTGAAATGATGAAAGGGCCACATGGAGACTCCTGGGAGGGGCGGGTTGGGTTGGGTGTGACCAGCCAGGGGTGGCATTTGGGGGTTCATGGAATCCTGGTGATCCTTGGCTAGAGGATTGCCCGAACCCTGCCGAACCCCCAGCAGCCCACTCCTGCTACACAGTTAACAAAAACTATGGCAGAAGTGTGGCAGACAATAACTGCTTCCCAGCTTTTCAAGTGCCTGCCCCCTGGAATGAGGTTCTCCATGAAATCTAAGTGCTATTCATCCTACTGGAATCGCAAAGGGGCCAGAAGACATTATTTATTATTCAATGTGCTGCTTATCTAGCTATAAGGCAACTCTGGGTCGCTTACAACAATTTCAAGGAAAGAAAAATGGCTGCCTTTCAGTTGTGTCTGTGGAGAAAATGCTGAGACTACCAGGAAGAATGAAGAATTCCTTACTAGATGAAGTAAACACCACATAATTCATTATACTAGTCTTCGGATGAAATAAACGTTGATTAAACAGGAAGCACTGAAATAAAATGATATGTACTATAAGTATAATAATATGATAATTAAATAAAGCCCTTCCATCTGGGGGATTTTCTTCTCTACCAGAAGTGGGCAGAGGAGAACCAAGAAGGAAAATCAGGCAATCTAAAGGGAAACATGTCACAGACATCTTCAGGGGCTCTGCCATTTTGCTTTGTTTCACTAAATGTCATAATAGAGAGAGTTGGAAGAATTGCCCAATTCAGTAAAGTCATTTTATTTTCCCTCTTTTGATGCCCTCTTTTTGTGATGGACATTTTTTTTTCAGTCATCAGGGTCTTTCTCAGTTGCTTTTGTCTTTGAATTATGTGCCCAAATATTTAAGCTTTAGTTTGAAAGAATGTGGGTGCCCCATCACTGCAAACTTCCAAGAGACTGCACAGCCATTTATCTGAAATGGAATAGACTTTCCTGCTCAAGCAGTGGGTTAGATTAGATGATCTCCAAGGTCCCTTCCAAACTTGTTATCCTATGTTCTATGTTCAAGAATGCCTCCATCCAGGTCTTAACAAAGGTCATTCACAAGACCAAGTAATAACAATAGCAATAGAAAGAGTACTTAGACTGATATACCATTTTTATAGTGCTTTATAGCACTCTCTAAGTGGTTTACAGAGTCTGCATATTGCCCCCAACAATCTGGGTCCTCATTTTACCCACCTCGGAAGGATGGAAGGCTGAGTCAATCTTAAGCCAGTGAGGATTGAACTCCTGGCAATAAGATGAATTAGCCTGCTGTACTGCATTCTGAATACTGTTGCACCATGGCTCCAATGCTATCTCCATTCCACAGCCATGCCTAAATCTTGACTGGAAGGCTTTATTAACTGACAATGATCATTATAGTCTTCAGAGCAGGGGTGAAATGTTCCCAGTTCAGACCGGATCGCCTGATCCAGTAGCGATGGTGGTGGATGGTTCGGAAAGCTGGAAGCAAAAATCCCTGCGTGAAGAGGTTGTAGGAAAAAAAATGCCTTTAAAAGCCTCTCTGATGATGCCACTGAGTTGCCTGATCATCAGAGAGGCTTTTAAAAGCATTTTTTTTTGCAACCTCTTCGGCTGAAGCGGTTGTAGGGAAAAAAATGCCTTTAAAAGCCTCTCTGACGATCCCAGCTGAGTTGCCTGATTGGCAGAGGCTTTTCAAAGCATTTTTTAGAAAAAAATGCTTTGAAAAGTTAAAAAAAAAAGTTGGCCACGCCCACCCAGTCATATTACTCCCACCACCAAGCCACGCCCACAGAATCAGTAGTGACAAATTTTACATTTCAGTCCTACTTCAGAGCCTTTTCTGGTTGTATAGTTCACAGGGGGTGTAATAATCAACAAAATATTTAAATCCATAAAAGTCTTCTTAAGCAAGGAATATTCCACAGCCATGTTCAAGAGTCAATCCCGTGGATCCAAAAAATGGAGGGCAATTCCTGGGAATGTTTGATTTCCAAATTTTGGGTAGGAAGGTCTCCAGATAGGAATTTCTTTTTGATCTATTAGAAATGCTAGAGACTGATTCTGAGACATTCTGCAGAAGAAGAGTGAATGTCACTATTGACTAAGATCCTACTCATGAGTTCCTACTGTCTATATCTAAGCACAGAATAAGACCATAAAACAGTGATGGCTAACCTTTTCTGGCACTTGAATGCGAATGCGTGTGCATGCGTCCGAACCCTCAAAATACAATGCGCAAGCAGCCCCGTGCACGCACCCTGCCCCTGTGGATGCACCCTGCCCTGTGCATGCCTACGCGGCCCCTGTGCATGCACCCCATGCATGTGCCCCACTATCGTGCATGTATGCGTGGGCCCCTGCACACACCCGCCCCCTCCCCTGCATGCATGCACAGCCACCCACATGCGCCATGCCCCCTCCACACATGTGCGGGAGAGACCCGAAAACCAGCTGGTCAGCACGCATGCGCGGCAGAGCTGAACTGGGATGACGGCTCGTATGCCCAAAAAAGAGGGCACAGCTTGCCACTTCTGGCATACGTGGCATAGGTTCACCATCATGGCCATAGAACAATAGGGATACTTGCAGCAGCTGAGTCTGCAATGATTCTGAATTCTAAATTTCCCTTTCAATTAAGATTAGTCAAAACTTGATTAGCATTGTCTCACGTGACTAGGTTGACTTTGAACCCAGTGCTATTTTCTGAAAGATTGTTTCTGCCCATCCTGTGAGAGATGGTGCTTGAGGAGTAGGGCAAACGCCTTGTCTCCTGAAGATTTGTTTCTTAAGGTTCTTAAGTGCTGCCCACTGTTTTCTGCTCCGAGGAAATGGCAACAGCATATGCGGTATGCTTTTCATTAAATCTAAAGGTAAAGAATAAAAACAAATTTCCAGAAGGGAGTACAGACTGCGTGTCTCCTCTGTAACCGGATGCAAACTCAAAGAGAACAAAGTGGCTGCTGTCTTTAGATACACAATCCTCAGAGGGAAATTGTAGAAAACAGATCACGGTATCAGGGCCGCAGGGCCGCACAAACAAATGACTTTATTCAGCTATTCATTTTATTCACCAACCCCCCCACCCCCACCACTACTCCCACCCGGCCGACCAGGTTTGCGCACTTTTGTAAAGGCAATGCCTCTCTTTCAAAGTCCCCTTTCCCAGTTCAGCTATTTAAAGCCTATCACCTGGCATCACCAGATTAGCAAAAGAGGAAGGATGTACCAACAAGCAACAAAAGAACAGGCTTGGCCCAGGGAGATGACAGGATGACTCAAAAGAAGCGTTTAAGGATCACTCAGTAGTGTATCGTTTCTAAGAGAGAGGAGTGTGGAATTAAGGGTTTGGCAACATTGTTGGACTACAGATCCCATAATCAGTGAGCCGTGGTGGCGCAGTGGTTAGAATGCAGTACTGCAGGATACTTCTGCTGATTGCTGGCTGCCAGATGTTTGGCAGTTCAAATCTCACCAGGCTCAAGGTTGACTCAACCTTCCATCTTTCCAAGGTCAGCAAAATGAGGACCCAGATTGTTGAGGGCAAGATCAGGGGTGGGCTTCAAAAAGTTTAGCAAGGGGTTCTCTTCCTGGTTGCTGGGTGGGTATTGCCATGGTGGATGTGGCCTAGTTGGCTTCCTGCACCATGGCGGGAGGGGCATTTTTGCCCTCCCCAGACTCTGGAGGCTTTCCTTGAGCCTCCAGGAGGGCGAAAATGGCCTCCCCAGGCTCCGGAAGCCTTCTGGAGGCCAGAAACGGCCCTATTTCTATCTTTTCTGAACTTCCAGTAGGCCCATTTTTCACCCTCCCTGAGCCTTCATATGCACCCTGTACTAACCTGTATCTAAAACGGGCTGTGTGGGGACTCCTGGGATGGGAGGGGTCGGTGAGGCCAGCCAGGAGTGGGATTTGGGTGTTCTCCAAACTGCCCAGAATTAATAGTTAGAGGTTGTCCTCAACACCAGAAGCTCTGGTGGCTCAGCAGACTAAAAACATTGTAATTAAACACCAGCTGTCTGCAATTACTGTGTTCGAATCTCACCAGGCTCAAGGTTTCTAAGGTAGGTAAAATGAGGACCCAATTTGTGGGGGCAATAAGCTGACTTTGTATAAATATACAAAAGTATGAAAGCTACTGCTTAACGCATTGTAAGCTGCCCTGAGTCTCCGGAGAAGGGCGGCATATAAATCAAATTAAAAACAACAACAACAACCCTACAAACCCCCCAGCAGCCCCCACCCCTGGGCAAGATGCTGACTCTGTAAACTGCTCAATAAACAATTCATTGTGCATTGTAAAGCATTGTGAAGCAGTATATAAGAGTGCTATTACTATTATGCTTAATGAGGCAGGCGGGAGTTGAGATTCTCAAAGGATCTGCAGAGCCACTAGTTCACCATCTCTGTTTTAAAGAACAAGAGCAGGTTGGCCATAGGTATGTAGTTACATATAAGGGACTCCAAGGTAATACATTCAGGTAGTCCCCAGATTTGCAGATGCTGCCAAAATTAAAACAGCTATGCAGAGCATTTTATGTGTTTGAACCAAAAAAAGGGAACATAAGAGACAGTTAACTGGTACATCAAAAGAAGCAGAAGATCTTTAATCAAAAAAGAAGAATGTTTTCCTCTAGAACCTCATTATCATGGAAGGCTTTGGGGTGATGTCTCAGAATGAAGCTTCCTAAAGTGGAGGAAGTTCATTTTTTTTTAAATGAACCCTTTAGCAATAGCACTTAGACTTATATACCACTTTACAGCCCCCTCTAAGTGGTTTACAAAGTCAGCATCTTGGCCCCAACAATTTGTGTCCTCATCTTACCGGCTTCGGAAGGATGGAAGGCTGAATCAACCTTGAGCTTGGTGAGATTTGAACCGCCAAGTTGCAGGCAGCCGGCAGGCAGCAGAAGTAGCCTGCAGTACTACACTCTAACCACTGCATCACCATGGCTCATAAAACTTATGTAAAGTTTTTTTTGGTTTTGTTTTAATGTAAAATGAAAATGGAGAAGATTAGATTAAAAGATTCTGAAGATGAACTAAGTTTTTACATGATATAGACAAAGTTTGCGTTTAACCAGAAGAAACTTTCCTCACAGAAATCCTGATTCACATGTGCAGTTTTGATGTCATTCAGCTCACGGCACTTCCATACTTCACAATTTGTGCTCCTCAGTTTCTCCAAAACGCTTTGAAGCAGATTGTCTTCACATTTGACGAACTCAGAACATGGAGAGAGAACACAAAGAATCAATCAATGTGCTCGCTCTCTCTCTCCAGCTAACCAGCAGGAGTCTGCCAAAAACACGATTCAATCAGTGCCCTACTCAAGCGGCTGCCAGTTCTGATTGGCACAATCCAGACTTCTCTTCACCAAAAGGAAATAAGCTTTAAACAAAATACATAATTTTAGCCTGCAGGAACTGGAACTTGTTGCAACAACATTTTCACAAAGACATGGTTTCCATTCCAATAGCACATTGAAAATCTCCTGAATCACCACTTTATAGCAGAAAACGAAGGGGGGAAAAAAAGAAGAAGGAAAAGGAAGGAAAGGAAAAGAGGTTATACACACAACAATACTAGGGGTGGTATTTACTTACCTTGCCTACCAGTTCGCAAATGTGAGCGTGCGCACTTGCTTCGTTTGCAAACGCTATCTCTGCACATGCGCAGGACCTTCCACACATGCGAAGAGCATCAAAAACGGGATGTGATAATGTCTGGGTGAGTGGGCGGAGCCTCCTGCCACTGCCCCTACCAGTTCGCCCAAACCGGATAGAACTGGCTAAATACCACCACTGAACGATACACATAACACCACATCTTTTACATTCTTGTAATGGTTTCCTAGACTAGAGAAACTTTCTGTATTTTGCTGTTATTAAATCAAATTCCCCTTAATATTTTTTGGGGGGTGGAATGAAGCTGACGAGCATGGAGAAAGAGTAAGATAGCGTTGTGGATTGTCAATGAGTTATGAGATCTTCAGCACTGGGGAAAAAATATGGTGATATTGTTATGGTTGGTAGCATAGTCATACAGATGTCTCGATTGGATTTGGCATTTTTGTTCATCTATCAAGTCCTACCCAAAGAAATGGGATGCTGCTGATAACAATGCAGTTAGTTTTGAACTGATGTGCATTCCTCATGTAGAAATGCCCTCAACACAAATTTATTAATCCAATGAAAACTAGGAACCATATTTCAGAGTGGGTGGGAGCTATTTCATGGAGCATATCTGAAAACGGAGAGTCTTCATCATTATAATACAAAGATTTCTAAAATTCTGAGAATGGACAACTTGCAGTTCTCCCTGTGCTCTGAAGATGCAGAGCAATTGCAAATGTACTAGATGCACATCTGTAAGACTTCCTATAAGGGGAAAAAGTCTACTTCTGCCCTTGGAAATATTCCTGAAATTTAATGTTTGTTTTTTTAAAATTTGATTTATATGCCACCCTTCTCCGGAGACTCAGGGCGGCTTACAGCAATAGCCTTCATACTTTTGTATATTTATATTTATACAAAGTCAGCTTATTGCCCCCAACAAACTGGGTCCTCAATTTACCCACCTTATAAAGGATGGAAGGCTGAGTCGACCTTGAGCCTGGCTGGGATTGAACTCGCAAGTAATTGCAGGCAGCTGGATCTTAAATGCTGCCTTTGTAGGAGGCATTACCCCCCTACGCTACTCAGGCTCAATGTTGTGCCTGACATATGAATTTTCCCTTTGCTATAGTGGCTAAGACTCTGAGCTTGTCAATCAGAAAGGTCGGCAGTTCAGCAGTTCGAATCCTTAGCGCTGCAGAACAGAGTGAACTCCCGTTACTTGTCCCAGCTTCTGCCAACCTAGCAGTTCGAAAGTATGTAAAAATGCAAGTAGAAAAACAGGGACCACCTTGGTGGGAAGGTAACTGCGTTACCTTGATGTTTAGTCATGCTGGCCACATGACCATGGAGACGTCTTCAGACAGCGCTGGATCTTCGGCTTTGAAACGGAGATGAGCACCACCCCCTCGGGTTGGGAACAACTAGCACTAATATAAAAGGGGAACCTTTACTTTTACCCTAAATGAGGGTTCCTTGGTGCTCTCTGAGCTTGTTTGTTTTCTTGCAGATGTGTAGCTATTTTCCATGTCCAGAGGATACATGAAAATGAAAAGGATGAACATACCTAATTGTCGAATGTGAACAACAATGTATTCAGAGCTGGATTAGGGGGAAAAATGTAGACATTTGGGTCCAGTGACTTTTATCTCTGGGCTATAAAATGCATTTCATAGGAGGGAGAGAGGATTTGATAGAAAAAGTTAATAGAAAAAAAAGTTGCCTTATGTCCGTCCCCATCCCCAGTTATCAAGTTGTAAGTATCTTGATTCATCTCTTTCTCTCTTTTGTAAGGAAGCAAAAACCTCCCCCCTTCCAATTACACATTGCTTCTAATAAACATTTTCTGTTGCCCATGTTTGGTTAAGGAGACAAGTTTCTAAGAATTCTTGAACATTCCAGACATATTGCTTTGCTGTCAAGTGCCAAGCCGTCGAGTACACAAAGACACTCATGGCAAGTCATTTGTCTTTGTTTTCATCATCTCTTTCTGAAAAGAACCATAAAGACAACACTAAATCATCAGCACATATTTGGCACCCCCTGTTTTCTAGCAGGAAGTCGAATATACTGGGAACAAAAATGAACAATCCATCTTTGGCGAAGAAAAAAGGGTAGATGGAAGAGAACAGCAAATGGGAGCCACAGTCCAAATATTTATATGGCAGTTGGGGAAGATGTTGTACATTACGAGGGCCAGAAATGAATATTTAGAGTTTCTTTTCTTCCTTGTTGCAATTTTTTGTTAGAAAGCATGAATACTTCCCTATATTCAAAGGAATTTGTTTAAGAGAACAATTATATTAAAGAATAACATTATGCTAACTTGCTTTGACTTTCTTATAAAGCCTAGCCTGGTCCCAAACACATGTGGGGCATTCCATATAAGTAGGAAGTCATAACACTAGGTCTGCATTTTTAGAGAAATACATCTAGTGGTTCAGGCATGAGGCGAGAAAGCAGGAGACCAAGAGTTCTAGTCCCACATTAGCCATGAAAGTCAGCTGAGTGACCTTTGGCCAGTCACTCCTTTCAACCCAACTTACCTCACAGGGGTAGTGTTGTGGGGGAAAATAGGAAGAGGACGATGTGTTGAATATATTCACTGCCTTGAGTTTTTGTATACTGTATGGGTCAGAAAGAGGGCTGAGAAAGTATCTACAGACCCTTCACATCCTGGACATAAACTGTTTCAACTCTTCCCCTCGGGATGCCGCTATGGAGTATTGCATGCCAAACCAACTAGACATATTTTTTTCCTTGTGCCATCACTCTTCTGAATACCTTACTGGCATAGTATTGTCTTATATCTAACTATATTTACCCATGTAGTCTGACTGTATTACAATTAATAAAGAATTGTATTGTACTGTACTGTACTGTACTGTACTATACTGTACTGTACTGTATTGTATTGTGTTGTGTTGTGTTGTGTCGTGTCGTGTCGTGTCGTGTCGTGTCGTGTCGTGTCGTGTCGTGTCATATGCTATGCTATGCTATGCTATGCCATGCCATGCCATGCCATGCCATGCCATCCCATGCCATCCCATCCATCCCATCCCATCCCATCCCATCCCATCCCATCTCATCCTATCCCATCCTATTCAAGTTATTTGTAAAAATATAAAGATGGGATACAAATAAATAAATAGCATTGCATACATACATGCATACATACATAAATACATATGTGAAATGCTAGGTCCCAATCCTTGAATTAGGCTGTCAACACTGTTGGTTTTTATTCTGCAAGAGTAAATATGCTCGGAAAAGAGGTTATGTGTTTTAATGCACATAAATTGAGCTAAGGGATTAGTAGGTTCCCTTCACTTCATTTCCTTTGCTACCTCCTATCAACAATCATTCTCCCTAACATGGAATGGGGCAGTATTACAACTGTATGTGTACTTGTGTTTGAGGACTATGAAACAGAAGTTAAAGCAGAACAAGAGATAGAAATGTGGACACAGATATATATAGTAGTAACAATGGTCATTCACAGAACTTATTTTGTTTTTGTTAGTTTGTTTTTGCATCGGTGGGTTGATGAGCCTAAGTAAAATGCTCAGTTTGACCAGTGTTTAATTCGTAGGAAGTAGTGTTAACATTTGTTTCTAACAAGTTGCAGTTCCACTATTCCACCATGAAATCTGACATCCCAATTAATCTTCTCAAGCATAACAATCTTGAAGTCACAGACAACATGTCACGGAAAGCTTAACTGCCTTCCCACTCATTTTAAATGGCTGACATTTTTAATATCAGGTTGGTGTTCATTTTTCTCAGTGTGCTCATGTGTGTGTATGTGGGGGGGGGGGGGAGAGAATCAAATTCCAATGTGTTCATTTTAGGAAACTGAAGTGATGAAGTTCCGTGCAATCTAAGATGAAAGGAAAATTCCTGCATAAAAATGTAAACATGCACATCATACATAATCAAAGTTCTCCTAGGTTTCTGGGCTTTGTTTTTAATTTTTCATAGCTTTGAGCTATTCATGCCATCATTACAGACGAGGGTAAATTAAGGATGTTCAGTATTTGCTTGACTGTTTATTTAAGTACTAGCTGACTTTTTAAAAACTAATCCAATCCAGCCATTTATTTGATTTACAGTGAACTACCACAGCATTTAACCGAATATACAGGTATTATCAAGAGTGGGATTGTGTCGGTTCGCACCGGTTCAGCTGTACCGGTAGCTCCGACGATCAGCTGAGAGCGAATCGGTTCGCTCTGATGATCAGGTGATCTCGCCCACCTGCCCCTACACTATACTGACCTATATTTCCTGTGTTTGAAGCCCAGCTGATTGGTATAGCAGAGTGATTGCCATGCCTCAGCTGTTTTACTCACTGGGGCTGAAGTAAAAGGTGTGTTTTAGAGCTTTTTTCAAATGAGCGAAGCGAGCATGCACATGTGAAGCACGTGCCCAGGGAACCAGTTGTTACACTGGTTGAATCCCACCACTGGGTATTATCTTGATAATTTATTATCTGCCTTTGAGGAAAAATTCCCTTCAGACAAGGTACCTTCTGTTAAAGAAATATAAAATCACACAGTTATGAAAAACATGTTGTATACTAAGAAACAGCATAGTAAGAAACAACATATAGTAAGAAACAAATGACAGCAAAGACCCAAAATGGTTACAAAGGAGAAGACACAGTAACTGAATGATAGAATATCAGAGTTGGAAGGGACCTCGGAGGTCTTTTAGTCCAACTCCCTGCTTAAGCAGGAGACACTATATCATTTCAGACAAGTGACTGTCCAGACTGTTCTTAAAAATCTCCAGGGATGAAGCACCCACAACTTCTGAAGGGAAAATGTTCCACTGGTTGATCGGTCTCACTGTCAGGAAATGCCTCTTTAGTTCTAGATTGCTTCTCTCCTTGATTAGTTTCCATCCATTGTTTCTTGTCCTGCCTTCTGGTACTTTGGAAAATAGGTTGAGCCCCTCTTCTTTGTGGCAGCCCCTCAGATATTGTTACATTGCTATTATGTCATGCCTAGTCCAATAAATAAATAGTCCCTACACCAGTAAAGATAAAGAGGCTCATCAAGTTCAACAGGAGATAATTAAAAATAAATATAATAATTAATAGTTGCATAAACAAAAAAAAAAAGATCCAATGATGAGCGTCAAAGAGCTGTTACATTAGGAAATAAGTATTTCGGTTTTATTTGATATGAGATTAACATTTAAAGGAATGAAAGGTGCTCTTCAAATGTTTTTTTAAAAAAACTTTTCTGAAAAGGGTTTCATCTTTTTGTTTTTTGGAACATTATTCTTATATTTGGCATGCTCTAGGAAAGTTCAAGTCCCAGATTGCAAACTTAAAGGAGATATTTTCAGAATTAGATCAACATTGGTGAGGCTATGACTCACAAACAAATTAATTTGTGGCTGAGTTACATCCATACCTGTCAGGGTGTGAATTTTATACAGAGATCGACAAGATGGGACAAATTTAGGTGAGAACATATTTATGTAAGGGATTTGTATATAAATGTAGCCGAGTAGTAAACATAATATAAAGTACATCCTACTGATGCTATCAATATTTTAAATACATGATTATTTTGTTTCTGATATTCTGATACTCAAGAAAATTTAAAGAAGCTGATTTGATACTTTACTAAACAGGCATACATGTTTTGTGTCTATCCTTCCCTGATAGATAGTGAAATAAAATTCTTCCCCCTTAAAATAATAATTGATCATATGGTGGGGTGTTCGTAGTCACATCAATAGCATGGTCATGACTGCTGTTTTTCATTTTTTAAATATTCTGTAGATACCATATGCATAGTTTTTGCTGGATTGATTATATGCCATCAAATCATTTTCAACTCCTAACAATCACATAGATGGATTTTATCTGTATCAGTGGTGGGTTCCTCCCGGTTCCGCCGAGCCGGTAGCGGTGATGATATGATGTCACTGAACCAGTTCTGCCCCCCTGCCCCCCGCATTATTCTTACCTTTTATTTGGCCCCACCCCCAATCTCTTGCTGCCTCCTGAGTCCCAGCTGATGGGCTATAAGGAAAAACTGTTTAAACTCTTGCCGCGGGGCTTCAAACGGCTGCCCTACAGCTGATCAGTGCAAAAAGGCAGCTTGGTGGTAGACCGGTGCCTCCAAAAACAAATGAGTAGACTGGTGCCTGCAAAAATAAATGGGTAGACCAGTGCCTGCAAAAATAAATGAGTAGACTGGTACAGCTCCTCAAGCAGTTAAAAGCCTGGTAGACCAGTACCTCTGCTAAATCCTAAAGAATTGTCACATGACCATCAAGCCATGCCCACAAAACAAGCCACACCCACAGAACTGGTAGTAAAAAAAATTAGAACCCACCCCTAATGAGTATCTATTATTAACCTGTTCTTTCATTACTATCCACCTTGCTGCTGGTCATTCTCTTCCTTCTTTTCCATCATTAGAACCTTTTCCAATGAGCTGGGTCTTCCCATAATGTACGTATGCAAAGTAGGATGATTTGAGCCTGGTCATTTCTGCCTCAAATGAGAATTCTGGATTTATGTGTTTGTTTTCTTGCCTGTACTTGGTATTCTCTTCTCCAACAACAAAGTCCAGAGGCATCAAATCTCTTCCTATCTTCCTTCTATGTCTGTATGGTTTTTACCTCAGGAGAAAGTACAAGTCAGAACATAGAATAATAGAGTTGGAAGGGACCTTGACGGTCTTCCAATCCAACCCACTGCTCAAACAGGAGACCCTCTACCAGTGATAGCTAACCTTTTTGCCATCATGTGCCAAAAGCGGGAGGAGCATGGGGGATCGTGCATGTGCGCACCCACACCCATAATTGAAAGCCCCCCGAGTCCGCACGCATTACCCCCTGCCATGCTGTCCCTGCTTTTGGCACACGATGGCCCAGTGGGCCCAGTAGGCCCGTTTTTCGCCCTCCCCAGGCTCCAGAGGCTTTCTAGGAGCCTGGGGAGGGCGATAAAGGCCTTCCCCAACCCCTGGAGGGCCTCCGGGGGCTGGAAACAGCCTCTTTCCCAACTTCCGGTGGGCCCAGAAGGCCTGAAAATCAGTTGGCCAGTGTACGCATGCATGGTGGAGCTGAGCGAGGGCAATGCTCACGTGCCCAAAGATATGGCTCCACATGTCATCTGTGGCACACATGCCATAGGTTCGCCATCACAGCCCTATACTATTTCACACAAATGGCTGTCCAGTCTCTTCTTAAAAACTCTAGTAATGGAGACTCACAACTTCTGAAGGCAAGCTTTTCCATTGTTCGATTGCTTTCTTCTTAGTTCTAGATTGCTTCTCTCTTCACTTAGTTTTCGTACATTGTTTCTTCATCCTGATTCGTATTCATATTCTTAAAATGGCCTATGAACAAAACTCTTGAAATATATTGCAAAAGCATTGATATATAAAGCTAATGTAACTCTTAAGGTTTCCCTTTTCAGTGCATTTTTAAACTAATTGCTCTCTCAAAGTAGGACTCTCAGTAGGCATTTATTAGCCAACATCAACATTTATCGCCTGGCAATATTTGCTTGCTTATTACACATTTATTAGTCATGACAGATGGTGGCCAACAGGATTTGTTGACATTTACAACCTTCTGAGCTGGTCTATTGTCATGTGATGATATTTGAGAATTGCTTCAGATGCTATAAAAGTTATACGAGTAATTGGGGCCTAGATACACAATAGGATTTAGTTAATTACATACCGTACTTCTTTTTTTTTTTAAAAAAGGGGGGAAACAGTGTATTAAATTGGTGATAAATCTCCAGATGTCTACATTTAAAATATTGAGAGAAGTGTTAATCTCAGTGCAAGGAATTTCATTGTTGCATCCAGGATGGCCATTAAAATATCTTAACAAAGAGAAACCGATGAAAGAAAAGGATGGGATTGTGGAATGACTTTTTAATATAACTAAATTTACCCCCAATACAAAACCATAACTACAAAATATACTGCAGTGTTGAATGGGAAATCTGTCCAGATTGGAATCCTTATTCGTATTTTGTCTCATGCATGTATCCAATTTTCTCCCTCATTCATACTCAAACATATGCATTTGTGATACTGGCTTTTTAATTTGTTCTGCCAAGAGAATGTATGGAATGCAAAAATATGGAGGAGTGTTAGATTGCAAGAAAGAGCTTCTAATAGCTCAGAAAGGAAGAACGTTTCTTTCCGACCTCAACACTTTATTTTGTCTCTTCTATTGTCTTCCTTGCAAAACACAAGAGTTACCTTCATTAACCTAGCTAAACAATAAGTACAATCTTTCTTCAAGTTACTTCCACTTCAGGTAGTTGTGACAAGGAAGAACAATGTATGTAAAAAAGATGTTGAGACTCTAGAAGGAGCACAGAAAAGAGCAACAAAGATGATTAGGGAACTGGAGGCTAAAACATATGAAGAACAGTTGCAGGAACTGGGTATGTCTAGTTTAATGAAAAGAAGAACTAGGGGAGACACGATAGCAGTGTTCCAATATCTCAGGGGTTGCCAAAAAGAAGAGGGAGTCAAACTATTCTTCAAAGCACCTGAGGGAAGAACAAGAAGCAATGGGTGGAAACTAATCAAGGAGAGAAACAACTTAGAACTAAGGAGAAATTTCCTGACAGTGAGAACAATTAATCAGTGGAACAACTTGCCTCCAGAAGTTGTGAATGCTCCAACATTGGAAGTTTTAAGAAGATGTTGGATAACCATTTGTCTGAAGTGGTGTAGGGTTTCCTACCTAAGAAGGGACTTGGACTAGAAGACCTCCAAGGTCCCTTCCAACTCTGTTATTCTATTCTATTCTATGAAGATTTTGCAGTTTTCTTCAATTTTAAAGAAGATGTTTGGTATGAATATACAATGTATCACTAACTAAAATTTTCAATTTTCTTTGAATTCCATACTGAGCAGTGGTGGTGGAGAAGCCCGTTGTAAAGAAGAAACATAGCCTAGATCAAACCTAAATTCAATCTGAGGTAAGTTCTCAAATCTCAGTAGGATGCCACCACTTTGACATTCTGCCTTGGTGTGGAAGCTAAGCAGTGTTAGTTCTGGTTGGTTTTTGGATGAGATTCCTCTAAGAAAGGCCAGGTTGGAAAATAAAACAAAACTAAACATCCGAGAAAAAAAGGCAATACAAACCGCTTCCGTTCTGCTGCCAAGAAAACTGAACGGACGTGTTTATGAACTCACCAAAATTTGAGCTCAGCCTGAAAGAGATTTTTTTTCCTTGTAATTTTAGATTATATTTATGTCAAACGTATGGAATTGTCTTTAGGCAGTTATTCCCTGTGTGATCAATTTGAAAAGAATTGATCTGAAAAGAGCGCTAGGATCTGCATCCAAACATGAAGAGGGCCTCAAATTATCCATCTTAAAACTATTATATTGAGAAAATAGTAAGCAAGCTGTTTCATTCCCTTTATGGATTCTAAAAAGCTACCGTAGATACTGTATTTGTCCTTAAGTCAATGAATTGCGGTGGCACAGTGGTTAGAGGCAGAGATGGGCAGCTGGGGATTCACAGGGGTTCAGGAGAACCTCTAGCTAAGATTCTGTGCCGTTCGGAGAACCCCCAAATCCAACTTCTGGCTGGTCCTGCCCTGCCCTGCCCTCCCTCCCAGAAGTCCCCACATGGCCCATTTTGGATGCAGGTAAGTGCAGGGCATGCACAGAGGCTCGGGGCGGGGAAAAAACGGGCGTACCAGAAGTTTGGGAAGGGCCTCCGGAGCCTGGGGAGGCCGTTTTTGCCTTCCTGGAGACGCAAAGAAAGCCTCTGGAGCCCAGGGAGGGCAGCCCCCCCTGTAATGCAGGAGGCCAACTAGGCCACACCCACTTTGGCCATGTCCACCCAACAACCAGGCAGAAAACCCCTTGCTAAAACTTTTGAAGCCCACCCCTGGGTAGAGTGCAGTACTGAAGGCTACTTCTGCTGCCTGCCAGCTGCCTGCAATCTGATAGTTCAAATCTCACCAGGCTCCAGGTCAACTCAGCCTTCCATCCTTTCCAAGGTGGGTAAAATGAGGAGCTAAATTGTTGGGGGCAATATGCTGACTCTCTAAACAGCTTAGAATGGGCTGTAAAGCAGTGTAAAGCGGTATATAAGTCTAAGTCTAAGTGCTATTGCTATTAAGTCCAAATAAAATTTGAGAATCAGTGCTCTGTAGCTGAAAGGGGAAGAGTTATGAGATGGATAAAACCAGGGGTATTGTGTATATATGCATGTTCTAGGAAGTGTCTTTTTTTTTAATTAAAAGATTCCAAATGTCGATTGATGGAATGTTAATTGACTTTAAGCTCTTTTTTTTCCTTTTTTTAAAAAACAAACTTAATGGGATGTTCACCAAAGTACACATGGAAAGTTGTCCCTGTTTCTTCCATTAAAGAAACAGCTCATACTGAATGACTGTGAAGATTGTATTTAGGCCTTTGAAAAGCAAGCCATTCACGGAGTTGCTTTTTCTTTGCTAAAAGACATGTTCTCAGCTTCAGCATGGCTAGCAGCCAAAAATGCAATTTCCTCTTTTAGCTTTATTTCTTTTTTTTGGGGGGGGGGGGAGGAGGGGGGATTAGAATAAAAAAGGGAGGATACAAGTTTGAAAAATCAGTTTATACCAGAAAGGTGATAAAGCATTTACCCATTTTATGAAAATAATAAAACAAATAGGATTTAATATGGAAAATAAGACATTGAAAATGCTCAGAGGAGAACATTTATCTATCTTTATGTTGCCTTGAAATAAATTAGAATGAAAAATAATTGGATGTGTAGGGAAAGATTAAATGTTATTCATTTATTTATATCCCACTGTAGGTACTCTTTATATACTTGACTATTGGTATTAATATAAATGAATCTTAAGTGTTTTTCTTTTCTTTTTCTCTTTGGGAATGAAAAAGTTGGATCCTGAAAAAGCAGAATAGAAAGAATACTGAAAATGTTTGGACTTTGGTTCACTTTGGAGAAAAGAGGAGTACATCATGGATAGCTAGGGGGAAAAACACATGGATTGTAGAACAGAATTTTCATTCTTGTCATGAATGACCAGGTTCAAAATAGCAAATGTAGGATGTATATAGCAAAGATGCAGTTCCTTGAGAAGTCCAAAATGTTGGGAAAGGAAAGCGGAGAAAATGATGATAGACTCAGCTAGGACCACTGAAGGAGGAGAAGGAGAAGGAGAAGGAGAAGGAGAAGGAGAAGGAGAAGGAGAAGGAGAAGGAGAAGGAGAAGGAGACAATTAATCAGTGGAACAACCTGCCTCCAGAAGTTGTGAATGCTCCAACACTGGAAGTTTTTAAGAAGAGATTGGATAACCATTTGTCTGAAGTGGTGTAGGGTTTCCTGCCTAAGCAGGGGGTTGGATTAGAAGACCTCCAAGGTCCCTTCCAACTCTGTTATTCTATTCTATTCTATTCTATTCTATTCTATTCTATTCTATTCTATTCTATTCTATTCTATTCTATTCTATTCTATTCTATTCTATTCTATTCTATTCTATTCTATTCTATTCTATTCTATTCTATTCTATTCTATGAAGAAGGAGAAGGAGAAGGAGAAGGAGAAGGAGAAGGAGAAGGAGAAGGAGAAGGAGAAGGAGAAGAAGAAGAAGAAGAAGAAGAAGAAGAAGAAGAAGAAGAAGAAGAAGAAGAAGAAGAAGAAGAAGAAGAAGAAGAAGAAGAAGAAGAAGAAGAAGAAGAAGAAGAAGGTAGTTATTTATGTGGTCACTAAGTAAGCATTAACATCAACGTTAGCTTTTGAACATATTATGTTGGTAAACAAAATTAAGAGCCAAGATGAATGTTCTCCTGCAAATATTTAGAAAAGAAAACCAGGCATGATGGGCTGAGAGATTGCCCAAAGATCCCCCAGAGTTTACAATTTTTGTTTTACTCAGAATTCCAAATAGCTACAGCTTTAGCTTTAGAGGTGTTTTTCTTCTCCTTAACAAAACAAATCCTTTTTTAGTCAATGACCAATTCTGGTGATGGAAAGACATCCCTGAAGCCAAATAATACATCATAGTAGCTGCATCACTGGATTTCTGAGAATGGAATTATTAACATGAAACTCAAGATATTTGAAATCCTCGGGGGTATGTAGATGAGTGGAAGTGGCAGATCTAATAACTCTGCAATGTTTATGAAAGACACAGCCTAGACAAGTAAAGTAGATAAGGAATCAAAGGGGAAAATCTTGGACTTCAAAAAACAAAGTCTAAATACAGAATAAGAAGTTAAACAAGAAAAGAACCCCTGCTAGCAGAAGGTTTAAAACTCTATTAATGTTGCTGATCTTCGGGATTTCCCAACAAAGTACTCCAAAATTCTGCAACCATTTCTGATTAGGAAGATTTACGTAAAAGATAGTCAGTAAAAACTGTAGCTTTGTTAGAAAGCTTCCCTACAAAGCGAACTTGACTATGTGTCAGAATGGTTGAACAATTGGCAACTTCAAATCTCAACCAACAAATGCTCTGTTGTAACAAAAATCAGAACACTAAGTACAACGGGAGGGGGGGATACGACCTCATAGACAACCCTCACTCTGTCAAAGACCTAGGACAGTGGTGGGTTTCACATTTTTTTACTACCGGTTCTGTGGGCGTGGCATGGCTTGGTGGGCATGGCAGGGGAAGGATAATGTAAAATCTCCATTCCCACCCCACTCCAGGGGAAGGTTACTGCAAAATCCCCATTTCCTCCCGATCAACTGGGACTCGGGAGGCAGAGAATAGATGGGGGCGGGGCGAGTCAGAGTTTTTATTACTGGTTCTCCGAACTACTCAAAATTTGTACGACTGGTTCTCCAGAACTGGTCAGAATCTGCTGAAACCCACCTCTGACCTAGGAGTACTGATTTCAAAAGATCTGAGCCCCAGAGCTCACTGTAACAGCATTGCCAAAAAGGCATTAAGAGTTGTTAACCTAATTTTGCAAAGCTTCTTCTCCAGTAACATTCTACTGCAAATCAGGGCATACAAAACCTTTGCCAGACCAATTCTCAAATACAGCTCATCTGCCTGGAATCCACACTGTATATCAGAGATTAATATGATTGAGCGGGTCTCTTCATGAGAAGAGTCCTCCACTCCTCTGCATGCAATAGAATCCCTTATGCCACCAGGCTTGAAATTTTGGACCTGAACAACTTAGAAGTACGCCCACTACGGTCTGACCTAAGCTTAGTACACAAAATTGTCTGCCACAACGTCCTACCTGTCAATGACTACTTCAACTTCAACTGCAATATACAGGTACACAATAGATACAAATTTAAGGTAAACCGCTCCAAACTGGATTGCAGAAAATACAATTTCAGCAACAGAGTGGTCAATGCCTGGAATACACTACTTGACTATGTGGCTTCATCCCCAAATCCCCAAAACTTTAACCTTAAACTGTCTACTGTGGACCTCACTCCATTCCTAAGAGATCTGTAAGGGGGCATGGATAAGAGCACCAGCATGCCTACCATTCCTGTCCTACTGTCCCCATTTATTTGTACTCATTTATTATGTATATACTTATACCTGTTTACACTTATATGTTTATATGTTATGTTCATACTTATACTTGTTTTCTCATACCTGCTTGACAAACTAAATGAAATAAATGAAAATGAATGAATGAATGAATGAATGAATGAATGAATGAATGAATGAATGAATGAATAAATAAATAAATAAATAAATAAGGTACAAAGTTCTGTCTGGATGAATCAGACTATTAGATAAAAACTGCCACATTTTAAAAAAACTAACAAAATCCCATTGGCTTCTATTTTATGACTTTGTTTGAAGTAGATGCTACCTCTAGCTGCAGATAATTCCTCGAACTGATAACTCCAGAAGAGGTTGGTTCCTGTTGGAAACTTTTTGAACTTTTCCTTGAATTTCTGTGTGAAATGAGAATCCTGTTCTGGAGAACGGAGCCCTTTGGAGGTTATATGAGGTTCTTTTAAATACAGTGTGTCTTTATAGGCCGATTTTATTATTCATGGAAGTCAAATGATAGCAAACATAGGCATATATTTAAAAGTTCTAGAGAGGGGAAAATAGCCAGTCTTTCAGAGAGATGAGCAAAGATCTATACGCTTAGCAGTGTTGACCTTATGTGCTTTGGTGGTTCACTCATCTCTCCATGCAACAATTTGGCTGTCCTCTCTTTGCACTTTGTCTTTGTTCCCCCTGTAACATAGTTTGGAAAGAAAATGAGTTGCGTAGGAGCTCCAATAGCAGCTGTTTAGATTGACTGTGGAAACAGCTTTGGGAATTCTTGGCCATTTCTGAAACGTGAAGAACTGCTGAGTTGTTCTTCCTTTTCTAAAGCCTTTGGTTTTTCTCCTACCCTTAAACCTCTTTGCTTGACCAGTTAAAGAGCTGTAGCTGTGCCTTGTATTGGTCAAAGGAAAACGAGGCATTGTTCTGGTTTGCAACAGCAAAATGTTGGAATATTCCTTTTATTTGCAGATGGAAGTCAATTGGCTGTTCAGATGGAAAAAGACAAAGATATAAATGAATAGTCCAGGCTACTCACACAGTTGTACTCACCTGTACAACATTTTGTACTCACCTGTACAAAATGTAATAGATTTGTCATCAAAACTAATGAGCTGGGGGACAAGTCACTTTATTAGCAACCTGTAGGAAGTGGATTTCAGTAGATGGTACCACCTAGCTGACCTTGACTGAGCTTAGAAACTAAGTAGGTTTCAACCTATTTCAATGGGAGACTGCCAAGGAACATTGGCATGTAGTCAAGATGGAATATTCAAAAATATTGCCGTAGACAATAAGAAACCACTTCAATGCAATTGCTTAGAGAACTGATGATCATATCCATGGTGATATCAAGATGTTAGACTCTTGGCATCTGAATACAAAATTCTCCCAAAATCTTATTTTCTGTTTATTGAAAGGGAAAATGGATTAGGACACAGAAACCCCAACAAATAGATATTTTCATTTTGGCACTCAATATGGCTTCTGTTATAGAACAGAACAGAACAGAACAGAACATAATAATAGAGTTGGAAGGGACCTTGGAGATCTTCTAGTCCAACCCCCTGCTTAGGCAGGAAACCCTACACCACTTCAGACAAATGGTTATCCAATCTCTTCTTAAAAACTTCCAGTATTGGAGCATTCACAACTTCTGGAGGCAGGTTGTTCCACTGATTAATTGTTCTAACTGTCAGGAAATTTCTCCTTAGTTCCAAGTTGCTTCTCTCCTTGATTAGTTTCCACCCATTGCTTCTTGTCCTGCCCTCAGGTGCTTTAGAGAATAGCTTGACTCCTTCTTCTTTGTGGCAACTCCTGAGATATTGGAACACTACTATCATGTCTTTCCTAGTCCTTCTGTTCAATAAACTAGATATACCCAGTTCCTGCAACCATTCTTCATATGTTATAGCCTCCAGTCCCCTAATCATCTTTGTTGCTCTTCTCTGCATTCTTTCTAGAGTCTCCACATCTTTTTTTTAATAGGGAAAGGACTTCTTAATTCTTTTAATTACTATTTGAAGGGTAAGGAAGGTGACTCATCATTTTTTTGAGAACTAAGGAATGTACAGATTATCCAAACCAGAATTATTTTGTAAACTGTTATCTACTTTTTCAGATTCTTTTTCAGGTTCTTTATCAAGTAGCAGAATATGATATGAGAAGATATAACAGTATCTCTTTAAAGCTAGTGAAGACAACAACGCCAAAATCCTCTCCTTTCCACTCCCCTCCCCTCCCCTCCCCACCCCTCTTGTTTTGGAAAGTAGTGATCATGTATTTATTGTTTCTTTTTTTAAAAAAATTAATTTATATGGCGCCCTTCTCTGGAGATTCAGGGCGCTTACAATGCGTTAAGCAATAGCCTTCATACTTTTGTATATTTATACCATCTTATATATGTTCTCCTTATAGGCTAAAGACACGACTAGTTTCATATCATCCCACCATATTTCCTGCCATTTTTCTAAATGGATTGGGTGTCCAAAATTTTTCCCCCAGGCGATCATAGTATCTTTAATTATTTCTTCACCTATCTCTATTTCCATCAGCAATTTATACATTTACGAAATCATGCCTTTTTCTTGTCCTGTTAAAATTTTATCTAGTTCTTGTAATTCATTGTTAATACCTCTCTCTTTATCTTTATTGTACTTAGATTTAATCTGGGTATATGTCCACCAATCGATGTGTATTCCTGTGATAGATTGTATATGGTTTTAAAAAATGAAACTTCATATTTACCATAATATTATGATTGCACGAGGGGTCCTTGATGCTTGCTGAACTTGGTGGGATTTCTTTGAAGAGGCTTCATGACACAAACTACATAATGTCATGAGTGCGAGTGACTAGCGATGATGATGTTACCTTGTTTGGATTATGAAACATCTGCAAAAAACCCACAACCAAGCTCAGGCAGCACGAAAGCCCCTTCATTTCAACACTGAGCTACAAATCTTCTCTTTTACAATATACAAATACAATATACAAGATCCTTTATTGGTGACTCTGATATCTTATATCCAATTATATTACTTTATCAAAAAAAGAAAAAGAAAAAGAAAAGGCACTTTATAATGCACTTTAAAAGACATTTATTTATTTATTTATTTATTTATTTATTTATTTATTTATTTATTTATTTATTTATTTATTTATTTATTTATTTATTTATTTATTTATTTATTTATTTATTTATTTATTTATTTATTTATTTATTTATTTATTTATTTATTTATTTATTTATTTATTTATTGGTTCAATTTATATGCCGCCCTTCTCCAGAGACTCAGGGTGGCTTACAATGTGTTAAGCAATAGCCTTCATACTTTTGTATATACCTGCTTAAGTAGGGCTTTCGCCACCCCACAAACGGTGTTCTTTTTTATACAAAGTCATCTTATTGCCCCCACAATCCGGGTCCTCCTTTTACCTACCTCGAAAGGATGGAAGGTTGAGTCAACTTTGAGCCTGGTGAGATTCAAACTTGCAGTAATTGCCGGCAGCTGGTGTCACTTAGCACCACTTTAATCTGCTGCGCCACCAAGGCTCATTAAAAGCCAATAATAATTCAGTATGAAAGAACATTGTGTCATTCCCCAAACCCCCCAACCCCAATTTCTTCGCATCTTTTAAACTCAAAATAGTGTCATGTCCTCCAAACAATAATTTATTAGTACTTGTATTAGTATAAATCATTAGCTGCGTGTGACTCCAATAGGGTTTAAAAGTATATTGAAGCTTTTTCTGGACAAATAAATCTACTTTTAACCATTTTAGTTTAATCTCCAGGAAGAGAATCTGATCTGGCAATTCTTTTGGTTAAAAGATGCGAAGAAATTGGGTGGGGGTGGGGGTGGGGAATGACACAATGTTCTTTCATACTGAATGTTGTTGTCATTTCTTTGCTTCTTTTTCTAAAGCATGTAATTGATGAAAGCTTCTGTTATTTTTTTTTTTTTTAGGCAGAACAGTTTCTGAAAGTCTTCAGTACCATTGACCTAATGAAATATGCATGCTAACTTTGTGATAACAAATTTGGCAGTTAACCAAAGGAACTGAAACAAGAAGGAGCTTTCAATACAGGCCAATGGAAGAATGATTTAAAAAAAAAACCTGATCACTGATTAGGTGCTCTGTTTAAATACTGCTGTTTTCCTTAATATATATACATAGATTTTGGAAGCAAGGAAAGCTTTTATTAGAGGTTATTTCATGCAGCATAATATTGAACTTAAAAAGAGGAGTCAAGAGAAAGCACAAATCCTTTTGACTGAGATAAAGAGAAAAGAAGAAGAATTAAAGAAATTTCCAGAGAAGATAACTTCTCAATAAATTAAGCTTTTACAACATTATTTTGCAACAAGGTTATTTGATGCACAAAGATGGAGAGATTTGGCCCTATCCACAATGGAGGAATGAGGATGATAGAATTTGTTGAGTTAGCAAAATGGGCTTCTTTGATAAGGAAAAACAAAAAACAAAAACAACATCTATGTTATTGCTTCCTAGAATAACCTGCTTCCTTTATGGACTTTTTGCATAAAACAGAAAAAAAAATGAATGCATAACTAAACTCAATTATTATATAGCTGTTTGGAAACTAACCAATTCATTGTTGGTAATCCAGACCAGGTTTTTTGGGGGGAGTGCTCTAACTGGACACAATGTCCAGTTTTAGGATTTTCAAAATGATCTTCATTTGGTATGGAAAAAAGTGGAGCATCTATTTTTCTAAAAATTTTGCATGCAGAGTACATTAAGCAAAGTGGAATACACCAAATGCTACTTTGAGTTATGTTCCTATAAAACCAACCTTTCCTTCTATTTCTGTCTCCACACAGTATTTCATTATGCATATCTATATCTCTCTGTATTTGCATTTATTAATTCCATCCATCCATCCATCCATCCATCCATCCATCCATCCATCCATCCATCCTAAAACTCGCTGGCGCCAACCGGAAGTCCCCTAAAACTCTGCCAATAACGTTGCAGTGGTGAAGAAAGTGAGATGAATTTTGAAGCCATATTGTAATCTGTTACGGGAAAACCCTTGTCGAATTGCAGAATGACATTGAGGAAACTATATAAAGGTGCTTGTAGATAATCATCATGCCATTTCCTGAAAGCAATTAATCTAATTGTTAGCAGTTGAAGTAATAGGAAAAAACTGAAGTCATTGCACACACACACACCATTATCAAGCTAGGCCAGTTTAAAAAAAAAATGTAGCTTGTGAAATAGTTTTGCATTATTGTCCAGTATAAGGCTGGACAAGACACGAGATGGAATAAATGGAAAAACAAGGATATTTATTAATTGCCCAAACTGTTAGAAATAGAATAACAGAGTTGGATGGGACTTTGGAGGTCTTCTAGTCCAACCCCCTGCTTAGGCAGGAAACCCTACATCACTTCAGACAAATGGTTATCCAATCTCTTCTTAAAAACTTCCAGTGTTGGAGCATTCACAACTTGTGGAGGCAAGTCGTTCCACTTGTCCTCACTGTCAGGAAATTTCTCCTTAGTTCTAAGTTGCTTCTCTCCTTGATTAGTTTCCACCTGTTGCTTCTTGTCTTGCCCTCAGGTGCTTTGGAGAATAGCTTGACTCCAGGGGCAGGTTCCAAATCCCGTTACTATTGGTTCGATTGTGTATGCGCACATACTTAGTTGCGCATACAGCACATCTGCACATGTGCAAAAGTATCCAGGTGGGTGGGCAGAGCCTCATGCCACCGTTACCACTTCACCTGATCCAGTGCAAACCGGTAGCAACTCACCACTGCTTGACTCCCTCTTCTTTGTGGCAGCCCCTGAGATATTGGAGCACTGCTATCATGTCACCGCTAGTCCTTCTTTTCATCAAACTAGACATAACCAGTTCCAGCAAACATTCATTATATGTTTTAGCCTCCAGTCCCCTAATCATCTTTCTTGCTCTTCTCTGCACTCTTTCTAGTGTCTCCACATCTTTTTTACATTGTGGAGACCAAAACTGGATGCAAGATTCCAAGTGTGACCTTACCAAAGCATTATAAAGTGGTATTAGCACTTCACGTGATCTTGATTCTATCCCTCTGTTCCTAGCACCCACCCCCTATCAATGGCCTGATCACAAAAATTAATCTGACTTAAGGGCACAGCTGTTAATCACACATTTTGTTACTGCTCAGGTCATTTTCCCGTTTGTCTTTAATCACATGCCAATTCTATTCCCAGGCTAGTTTTCTAACTTCAGCTATTTCCTTTTTCCCTTATACCAGATATCTCATGAGATACGATGCATCTGCAGGAATCCGAGATTCTCCCAGTGCAGTCAAGAAGCTAAGCGCAGGTCACTTTGACACGATGTATCCGGGAAGATGCTGAATCTGCATTTCTCTAGCCAATTATTCCTGCCAAAAGGACAGAGGAATTTATATATTTCTGAGTAGAAAAACTCATTAAAATCTGGACATCTGGTACTTTCATAGTCCTTGTTTAATTTATTCCTGGATGCTGTAGCTGTTTTAAGTGTCAGAAAAGGGAGTGGTCTTTCTCCTTTATTTAACAATGCACAGTAATACATATATAATGCAGATGTGAGATGTGCTGGGTTGAGAAGTCCAGCAGCTGTATGGGACTGGGAATTGGTTGTCCCTAGGTTGAAAGATAAATCTTTGAGAACATCACCATGAATTAACAAGGGCTGGCTATGAAGCATGGTTATTCATACAAATTATTCAAGGACCAAGTAGATATCCAGAACATCTTCTGATTCCCCAAGAACTCCAATTTTATTCATAGTTTGGATCCCTTTGGAATGAACTGCCCCTGGAGGTACGTAATATCCCCGATCTTCATGCTTTCCGCCATGCCCTCAAGACCCTGATGTTCCAACAGGCGGAGCTAAATGTGAATGATTATTAAATTGTTATTTAAAGTGTTTTTATCTTGGCTGTACACTGCCCTGAGTCCTACGAGAGAAGGGCAGCATAGAAATATAATAAATAAATAAATAAGTAAATAAATAAATAAATATAGTTCCACCACAATAGTGTATGAGACAGTTTGCATGCTAAAGGTGTCCAAATATGGCCAAATTGGTCTTGCACCTTAAACCATTCCCCTGTGTAATTTCATAGTTTATTTCACTCTATAAGCTAATTTCAGACCAGCAGTCCTGGAGCAGAAGAAGAATCTGGTCATCTGGTCATGTCAATGGGCTTGATATTCTTTGATTCCCATGTGTTGGCATTGTCTTTTGGAAAGCCATCTGGTTGAGTTACAAGGAATACAAGGCTGCATTAATAGAGGAATACAATCAAGATCACATGAAATATTAGTACACTTTCCAAAGCCTTAGTAAGACCACACTTAAAATACTGCATCTAGTTTTGGTCCCCAAGGAAGACATGATATCAATGCTCCAATATTTGAAGGGCTGCCACAAAGATGAGGGGGTCAAACTATTTTCCAAAGCATCAGAAGGCAAGACTAGGAATGATGGAGACTAATCAAGTATAGAAGCAACCGAGAACTAAGGAGAAATTTCCTAATGGTGTGAACAATCAACCAGTGGAATGGCTTGCCTTCAAAACTTGTGGATGCTCACTGGAAGCTTTCAAGAAGAGATTGGACAGCCAAATGACACAGAGTCTCCTGCTCAAACAGGGGGTAGGATTAGAAGACTCCCAGGGTTCTTTCCAACCAGGGGTGAAATCCAGCAGGTTCTGACAGGTTCTAGAGAACTGATAGAAGAAATTTTGAGCAGTTCAGAGAACCGGTGGTGGAAATTTTGAGTAGTTCAGAGAACTAGCAAATACCACCTCTGGCTGGCCCCAGAGTGGGGAGGAAATGGGGATTTTGCAGTATCCTTCCCCTGGAGTGGGGAGGGAATGGAGATTTTGCAGTATCTTTCCCCTGGAGTGGGGAGAGAATGGAGATTTTTCAGTATCCTTCCCCTGGAGTGGGGTGGGAATGGAGATTTTGCAGTATCCTTCCCCTGCCACACCAACCAAGCCATGCCCACCAAGCCACACCACGCCCACCAAGCCAAGCCTATAGAACCGGTAGTAAAAAAAATTGGATTTCACCACTGCTTCCAACTCTGTTGTTCTATGTCCTATGAATCTCACCCTTATTCTTCTCCTGCATCCAAACTCTACCTAGCTGTAGCCCTGGTCCAGAAAAAGTGGCTTTTCAGCGGTCTTGGTTTGGGAAGTCTGGAGACTAACATGGACAGATCTAAATTGATCACATTTTTTTAAAATAATAACTGAATGAACACGAGGTACAGGAAAGCAACTTGTTTCTGTTTATAGGAAATCTGAATGGGAGCCAGAAAAACCTGCCACATAGAAATTTGTAGCCATGCTGATCTCATTAAAGACATCTGGTAAGCAGATAAATCAATACAAAGGCTATCACAGGGAACAATATGCCCCACTCAATATTTTGCCTCCGAATTGCAGGACTATATAATATTCACTCTGTTCAGTTAAACCTTTTTCAGCTGATGCTTTACAAATTCCATAAATCCTCCCTTGGATAAATAGTATCCTACCCACACCCCGGGTTCTTTCTCCATTCACAGCTTTTAAACAGGAAGGAAGTATTGTTTTCATCTCTGAGCACAAAGAGAACTCTGAGTATCTAATTGTAGCTTTCTATTAGCAGATGGAACTTGGAAAATCACTTCCGTGTAGCTAAAAGGTGTACGCCAAGCTCTCTCTTACAGACATGGAGAGAAAAGAAAAAAAGGAGAAGGGGACGATTTTGAAAGGTGGAGGCGGGGGTGGGGGAAAGAGATCTGCTTTTTAAATTATTCTGTTGCTTTGCGGAGAGGGAGGAAGTATTAATTACACGACTGCAAAATGTAGATCAGGGTGGGATTTAATTACAGGGCAGCCTTTGTGTTTGTTGTCCAACCAAATTTTGACAGGAAATGTGCCTCCTGCCAGCAGCTTCAGGTGTTTTGTAGCCTAATTTCTTCTCTGGTTCTCACCGGGTCTGAAAGGTGGATCCGGTGACTTTGTATGTTGCCCCTTTGTCTGCAAATCTGCAAAGCTTCTATTACCAACAGGGCAAGTACAGTCATTTATTTATCTGTTTGTCTGTTTTTCCAAGGCAGGAAATGCCTCTGTGTGTGTGTGTGTATGTGTGTGTGTGTGTGTGTGTGTGTGTGTGTGTAGAGAAATAAAGTCAAACACGTTGCTAGAGAGAATGCAGAGCAGATGTGAGTCCCATCAGGCTTCCCTCTCTGTATGTATGTATGTATGTATGTATGTATGTATGTATGTATGTATGTATGTATGTATGTATGTATATATGTAGGTCTTTGGTTATTCGGGTCTTCTCCCACGTAGAATTGGAAGTATCTTGGCGACGTTTCGACGAAGTCTCATTCGTTATCTTCAGGCTGGTGTTCTCGGCTTCGTGCTTCCTTTGCTCCTGGAAGTACGAAGCCGAGATGTGGGATGCTTATTTTCTTTATTGCTTTCGGCACTTGTAGCAAAATATAGAGCCATGATGGTGAACCTGTGGCACTTGGAGCCATATCTGTGAGCACGTCGGCGTTGCCCTAGCTTATCACCAGCACGCATCTGCACACTGGCCAGTTCATTTTCAGACCTTCTGGGTGCACCGGAAGTCCAGAATCAGGCTGTTTCTGGCCTCTGGAGGGCCTCTGAAGCGGTGTTTTCACCCTCCCCAGGCTCCAAGAAAGCCTCTGGAGCCTGGGGAGGGTGAAAAACGGGCCTACCATGCCATCACATGCCAAAAGCAGCGGGAGCTTGGGGGGGGGGAGTGTCATGCGCACATGCGTGGGAAGATGGGGTGCATTGAATTATCTGTGCTTGCTTCACACACACACACCGTGCTTCTCCTGCTTTTGGCACGTGATGGCACAAAGGTTAGCCATCCCTGATATAGAGCTTGTCCCAGTAGCCATCTCTTCCTATGTTCAATTTAGAGGTCAGAATTGCAGGAAATCTCTTGCAAGGACTGGTCTGTATTTTGCAATCTCCTCGGCTCCATCCCACCCCATTCCCCAAATGGCTAAGTTAGCAACTTTTCCCAGCTGCAGCAGGAAAATCTAGCCCTTTTCATTAAAGTGCAAGGATACCTGATAATGGAATAGTAACTTAGCAGAATCCATTAGCATATTGTCAAGTGATACATGTAACTTTTAGCTGGGATAACAAAGGCAACCTTGTACAGAAGGATGAATGAAACCCAATGCCTGCACGCTGCCTGAGGTTTGAAAAAAAAACCCTATTTACTAGCTGACATTGGACAATGACCCACACTGGAACCACTGATGGTTATCATGGAGGAGTAAGCAAAAATATACTCAATTGATTTCTCAAAGAGAGATCAGTACTGTACTTTTTTTTTTTTGCTATCTTTTTAATCTACATCTTTTGGCCCGTACTTTCAATGGTACCCCTTTTCCTCAGCACCAATCAGATGTTACCCTGGACCCAAATAATTTTAGATCAATTTCAGGTTTATGCCTGCATGGGGAGAAAAGCACTTAAGTAAGACAAGTCGTCCTATGTACCATTAATTTTGGGTGATTTAAAATAAAAAAAAAAGATAAATTAAAATAAAATAAAATAAAATAAAATAAAATAAAATAAAATAAAATAAAATAAAATAAAATAAAATAAAATAAAATAATAAAATAAATAAAATAAAATAATAAAATAAAATAATAAAATAAAATAAAATAAAATAAAATAAAATAAAATAATAAAAAAATAAAATAAAATAAAATAAAATAAAATAAAATAAAATAAAATAAAATAAAATAAAATAAAATAAAATAAAATAAAATAAAATAAAATAAAATCCTTCAGAGCAAATGTGTTCACATTGCCTCTAAATATAATTTTTCGGTCCTGTTTAGGTTCTATTTCAATATATTCATGCACAGGGGGAAAAAAACAAACAAACCCAGATTTCAGCAAAGTAAAGTTCATACTAACTATACTGGAATGGGAAAAGTACATCAAACATAACTGTAATGACCAGATTATTTCTCTTGGAGCTCATACACGACAGCACTACTTTTGATCCAGGTTGGTAGCTTTGCAATTGTATAAGAACAAACGGCAGTGAAGGGAAACATAAGGATGAAAATCAGGTCTCGGGTAGAAGAACTTGACCAAGTTATGAAAGCTGGGGCCTGAAGAAACCAAAGTTTCCCTTCGATTCACTTTTTTTCTCTTCCTTATTAATGTCCTGATATTCCAAGGCACAAGTATTCCTGGGCTTCCTTCCTTCCTTCCTTCCTTCCTTCCTTCCTTCCTTCCTTCCTTCCTTCCTTCCTTCCTTCCTTCCTTCCTTCCTTCCTTCCTTCCTTCCTTCCTTCCTTCTTTATTTCTCAACAAGTACAAGGAAACAAGTAACAGTATAGTCATAGACATGGATACATGAAAAACATTTGGCACAAATAAAAGGATATAAATAAGCAAAACATAGCCATAAACACATAGAATGATTACATATAAATGGGGACAGTAGGACAGGGACGGTAGGTATGCTGGTGCACTTTTTTTTTTTTAAAAAAAATTTGATTTATATGCCGCCCTTCTCTGGAGACTCAGGGTGGCTTACAATGCGTTAAGCAATAGCCTTCATACTTTTGTATATATTTATACAAAGTCAGCTTATTGCCCCCACAAACTGGGTCCTCAATTTACCCACCTTAGAAAGGATGGAAGGCTGAGTCGACCTTGAGCCTGGCTAGGATTGAACTCACAGAATTACTGGCAGCTGGATGTTAATTGCTGCCTTTACGCTACTCAGGCTCCTGCACACTCCCTTAGGGACATCTTAAGAAACGTGAAAGGTCCACGGTAGACAGTTTAAGGTAAAAGGTATGGGGATTAGCGAGACTAACAACAGGATCAGGTAGACTGTTCCAGACATTTACTACTCTATTGCAGAAGTCATATTTCCTACAATCAAGATTAGAGCGATTTACATTGAGTTTGAATCTATTGATAGCCCTTGTGTTATTATGGTTGAAGTTAAAGTACTCAATAAAAGGTAGGAAGTTATGGTAAATAATATTGCGTACTACTCTTAGGTCAGAACGTAGATGGCACAATTCAAGGCTATCCAGGCCTAAAAGTTCAAGCAGCAGAATTTTGAGCAGAAGATTTGAGTACTCTTCTAGTAAAATATCTCTAAATATATTCTGGAAACTCAAAAATACCCATAATGCCATTTTGTATTGGGTAAAAGATTGTTTGATTTTATTATAGAGCTCTCCAAGCATCTGAGTTCTGCAGGAGAAGGAGTGGCAGAACCTGACGGTGGAGTTAAATGAGGAATCAGCCTAGAATCCCTCTGTAGCCACAAACAAACTAAATTCACTCCCTCTTGAATTCCATGTAACTCCAAACAGGTGCTAACCATTAGTTGAGAAGGTTCCTGTGCATAGGCTTTTAGCAATAAATCACTTTAATCGGGCCTTCACGTTAGATATCCTAGTTTGTTTTTCAGGACATGAGACGGATAATGACACCAAAAATGGTCCAATGTATCTTCACCTATCAGCCTTGTGAGGCAGACCAGATAGGAAACATGGCCATGTGACCTAATTTTACTTTGTTGTAAAGTTACATTAACAGACTCTTGCAAGTCTGAGAGTTTTTCCTCCCCCCCCCATCTCCACATTCCAGAAACTACAGAACCTTTCTGAGCTGCTCACCCTGCCCATACTCTTGCTTGGGCTAAGTTTCCTTTTATCTAATTGTCCCCTTGACTGCATTTCTCCACCCTTTCTCCCAAGACCATTCTCACATACCTGTAGGAGATGATCAGGCTGAACCTGAGGGAAGAGTCAAATGCATCATCAGTCTCAAGTCCCTTCAGGCCCACAAGAGATCTAACTCCTTCCCCCACTCTTGAATTCCATTGAGTCTTATCTACTGCCAATTTGATTTGACTGTCAATAGTTCAGTTTCTTGTAAAGCTAGTGTGAAATAAATCTATAAACACTTGAACCACCTGACTCCTGATTTCTTTCATTTGACAATACCATTTCATCACCATCCAACATTTGCATACCTGTTCATGTTCCCAGCATCCAAAGCAGAGGTGGGTTTCAGCAGGTTCTGACCAGTTCTGGAGAACTGGTAGTAGAAATTTTGAATAGTCCGGAGAACCAATAGTAAAAATTCTGACTGGCCCTGCCCCATCTATTCTCTGCTTCCTGAGTCCCAGCTGATTGGGGGGAAATGGGGATTTTGCAGTAACCTTCCCTTGGAGTAGGGAGGGAATGGAGATTTTACAGTATCCTTCCCCTGCCATGCCCACCAAGTCATGCCCACCAAGCCACACCATGCCAAGCCCACCAAGCCATGCCACACCTACCAAGCCACACCCACAGAATCTACATATAGGTGTGTGTAAGAGTGTATGTGTGTTTATGTGTGATCAGTGACTAAGCCAGCTCTTTATATCCTTCCAGAAAGCCCAAAAGATCTCAATAGAGTCAAAGAATACATGACTAGTTTATGAATACAGGATTACAATCCAGAGGCCATACTTTATCATTCTGTAATTCATTGAAAGTTAAAAAAAAGATTTTGATATGATTTTTGCTGATGGAAAAATGTGCAACATGTTAAGCAGGGGAAATAAACATTATACTAAGTGGAAGACTGATCTCTGGAATTTTATATGCAATTATGCACCCTACCCTATTTTAAAATCTATGTACATTCAAGCCAGAAAACCGCCGCCCCAAATATATGGAAACTACTTTACAAATTTATTAAAACATCCACAGTGAACGAAAGAGAGAGAAGGTAGAGAAGAGATAATTTAATTCATGAGAATTGAATTTAAGCTTGGATTTCTGTGATGAGAAGCCTTCCAATTACGGCAGAGAACTAAAATTAAAAGCCTATTTTGCAAAGCACATAAAAGTATGGCAATAAAAATAATTACATCTTGAGGAGGTAGAATGAATTTCTTGGATTATAACAGATAGCTATAAAAACTTAATCTCCTTTAACTCACTACAGAAAGAAATGAAAGGGAAAAAAGAATATGGAAATGTCACTCACAGTTTTAAGTGGATGAAGTTCATTTCTATGAAAATATTAGGATTATGAGAGAGCTAGTTGGGTGTAGTAATTAAGGGATCAGGCTAGAAACTGGGATACCTTGAGTTTTAATGCCACTTTGAGTACAAAGCCAGTTCTGTCACCTTGGACCAGTCACTTTCTCTCAGCCCAAGGAAGGAGTCAATGGCAAATCACTTCTGAAAAACCTTGTCAAGGAAACTGCAGTGAAATGCCCAGAACATGATTGAGTCGGAATTATAGAATTATAATGTTTATAATGCTAGATAGCTACAATCTAGTTTCTATTATCTCAGTAGGAATGAAGATGCTTTGCCCCTGGATAAGTATTTGAATTGAGGCTAAATGCTCAAATCTAATGATGCAAAAACAATGAATGCAAACCAATCTCTTTTGTTGCCATCAAGTTGATGTCAATGGATAGTGCTTGCATAGACTACTACTTCTTCTTCTTCTTCTTCTTCTTCTTCTTCTTCTTCTTCTTCTTCTTCTTCTTCTTCTTCTTCTTCTTCTTCTTCTTCTTCTTCTTCTTCTTCTTCTTCTTCTTCTTTTCCTCCTCCTCCTCCTCCTCCTCCTCCTCCTCCTCCTCCTCCTCCTCCTCCTCCTCCTCCTCCTCCCTTTCAATAACTAGACACATTATGGCATTTGATTTTGGGAGGTCCTTCCTGGATAGTCTAGCCTGCGGTGTATTTTTTGATTGCGTGTTCCATTACTGCTGGTGGTTGATCCTTGAAAGGCAGAAGCTGTAGAAAGTCTTGTATGGCTGCAGAATTTCAGTAGACAGTGAGTCATTCATGTGCAAAACTGCTATTCTTTTATTATCAAAGTATTGATAAATATGTCCTCTGCCTTCCTCTATTAATCATAAGCTTGGTCTCCCCTTTTTATCTGATTATTTCTCAGCAGTTGCCAAAATTGCCTCTTGAATTAGTCATCTAATGAGATAGTTTGGAAAGAGTTCTTATGGTGAAGCCCATGGCAGCGGAATGCCATCTGGTAAATTCTGGATACTTTGAACTTCCCATTAGATCTAATCGACATCGTAAGGAACAAGTTGCTAAAATTGGAGTCAAACGCACACATGCACACATACAATGGTAGTAAAGTTCTGATCTTATTGTCGCTTGCTAGAGAAGAAAAGGAGCCTGGTTAGCTCTGCAGACTAAGCACCCTAATTAACATCCAGCTGTCTGCAATTACTCCATGTTCGAATCTCACCAGGCTCAAGGTTGACTCAGCCTTCCATCCTTTCTAAGACAACCGTTTGTCTGAAACAGTGTAGGGCAGTGATGGCGAACCTTTTTGGCATTGAATGCCGAAAAGGGAGCGCACGTGCGTGTCTGGGCCACAGCCCAGGGCGCATGCGTGTGCCCGAAAATGAGCTTCCAGTTTCAGCTACTGAACTTCCAGTTTCAGCCACTACTCTTCCGGGTTTCTGGCGTGCATGCACTTGTGATGGTCAGCTGGCTGGGGCACAGGCTTATGTAGGAAAACGGAAGAACAACTATTCTAGACTCTGGCATTGCCGCATGCAGAAAGGCCAGCTGATTATCTCACATGCCAAAAACCTGGAAGAGGAACGGGCAATGTCGTGCATGCCAGGCGACATGGCTCTGTTCCAGACATGCTCCTGGAACGCATGCCATAGATTCGCCATCACGGGTATAGGGTTTCCTGTTTGAGACCAGGGTTGAACTAGAAGATTTCCAAGGTCCCATCTAACTCTTATTAATTACTCTGCTATTACTTTGCTAAATTGAAGGAGCTACTGTTGTGTCTAGCTCCAGAATCCATGCAATTGTCCTGGCCCTGCTGCCTACCTCCAGATCATGCAACTGAACAAGGCAGAAGGGAGGGTCAGGAGGAAATGCATTTTATTAGCCTTTACAGAAAAAGGAACTAGATACGTCACTGCTGGATATGGTGGCAGCCACGTGTTTATTGTCTAATTTGGCCCTAAGCCCAAAGCACAACTGTTTATTCTTTTGTGGGAAAAACTAAAGACTGACAGTACCAGGAAGTACTCTGAAACCCAATCTTGCACTATACAAATTGCCCTCATCCTTTCTTTGTGCTAATTTCACTCCATCTCAGCTGTGTTTTATTAAGGGGTCAATGCATAATTTAATTTGAGCGCCTCACTGTCAACAGTGATTATGGATTTCAAACATCATATAAGAGGAAGCTTTTGATTATGTGGATTGCAAAGGCGAACCAAAGCAGTCAACGCAAAGGATCTTTCTTTCTTTCTTTCTTTCTTTCTTTCTTTCTTTCTTTCTTTCTTTCTTTCTTTCTTTCTTTCTTTCTTTCTTTCTTTCTTTCTTTCTTTCTTTCTCTTCTCTTCTCTTCTCTTCTCTTCTCTTCTCTTCTCTTCTCTTCTCTTCTCTTCTCTTCTCTTCTCTTCTCTTTTCTTTTCTTTTCTTTTCTTTTCTTTTCTTTCTTCAGTTAACTTCCCTAAATCTAAAGGATTAACTTCAGCCCATTACATCAAGGAATTAAAGGGGGGGTGGGAATCCCATTACAACATGTTGCAGGAACTGTGGGGTGGGTTTGTTTCTGTTTTTATGTTTTAAATAAATCAAAAAATGAAATATTTTCCCGATGGCTCATTAGCAATAAGCCAGCATGAATGTCCATTCATCATGGTTCCCAAATACATGGGCCTGTTTTTCATCAACTGGCATCGGATACCAAGTGGCTGAATGTCTTTCCTACACGAATAAAAAGGTAGTGCAAACAGGCTAACTGAGGTCTCTTTTTTTCTGGCCCGAGGACAAAAACCATACAAAACTGAAAATGGGAGGGAGTGGAACTTGTAAAAAGCAACGCATAACTATTAAATTATGTTTATTGGGGGGAAAGAAAGTCTGAAAGTGTGATGAAAAATAATGGATTCCATTTTATGTGGAATTAATGACTTTGCCTGAGTTTATTTGCTTAAAAACATTCCTCCCCTCCCCCCACTTCTCTGTTAAATTGTGTATTATAAACAGACGGCACATTTTAGTTCTGATTTTTTATTTATATTTGTCAATTGACAAAATGCATTAAATGGATGCTGAGAAAGATTAGATATTATTATCACCTTGTTTAATGGCTTGGATTGGTTATTTTTCACACCAGCAGCTTTTATGTAAGTTAAGGTGCTTATGCATTTTCAGTTTGAGCTTTAAAATCTCAGCCCTAAATCATGCAATTTAGTATCATCATCATCATCATCATCATCATTCTCTTCATTGTCTATCCATTGCAGGATGAAGGCCTCTTCCGCATTTTTCCAACCAATACAGTCCTAAGCTTTCTTTGGCCAATTGGGCCCACAATACTTGCTGATGTCGTCGGTCCATCTTGTTTTAGGTCTCTTTCGTGGATGATTTTGATCAAGTGGGACCCATTCTATGATTGCCTTGGTCCACCTGCCATCAGTTCTTCTTGCTATGCGACCAGCTCATTTCCATTTCCATTTTTTTACTCTCTTGATGGCATTGTATATTTTCTTTTGTCCTCAAATCCATATGCAGGTCTTTCTATCTTGTGATGCCGAGCATGTATTTTTCCATGGCTCTTTGCACCACTCGTAGCTTTCGTATTGTTTGTGAGGTTAATGTCCATGTTTCACCAGAATATGTTAGAGCAGATAGCACGCATGGATCAAAAACGTTTCTCTTCAGGCATAGGTTGCTTTTGAAAATTATGCTTAGCTTGCCAGATGCCTGCAAACCACATTAACACACTATTCTATTTCCTTTATACTGTCACCTTCCATTGAGATCCTTCGGCCAAGGTATATGTAGTGGTCTACTATATCTGTTGTGGCCTGTCAGCAGCCTGTGCAGATTGTAGCAGACTCTGACAGCGAGGAGGATGGTGTGGTGTTGCCCCAGCAGCCTGTGCAGCTGGCATTCGAGTCGGACAATGAGGAGGCTGGAGAAGATGTGGTGCCAGAGGCAGGGATTCAGCCAGGGCCTTCAGAACCTCCAGAAGCTCCCTTAAGTGAAGAGGACAAAGAGGAGGAGCCTCTTCGCAATGCACAGGTGCGCAGACCTGCAAAAAGGTAGGAGTGACTTCTCCTCTTACTCTCAAGAAGTCTCCTTGAGAGTAAGGCTTGGGGCTAATTGGCCACTCCCTTAGCCTATTTAAGGAGGAACGCTGACTGAAGCCATTTGTAGGGAACAACTTTAGTTCACTCTACTTCACGTCTGGAGTCTCTCCAAATTGCTTCTGGGCTTTCTGCCAACTTTAGTAAGATTGTGATTACTTTATCTTTGGTTTCTTGTAGGCTGTTAAAAAAGTTTATTAACAGCCTTTGTTTTGATAAAGATTGAGTTATTTTAGTAAATTAAGTTTTGTACAAACCTTGTGTGTGCTGTTTATTTTTAAGCCAAATGGTTCTCCTCCTTTCTGCAACTTTTGTATGTGTCTGTATATGCCAATTTAGTATAGCTCTAGCAAATGGATGCTGGGAAAGATTAGATATTATTATCACTTTTTTTAATTAAAGTAGGAAATTTCAGTCTGATCTGATTTGCGAAATAGAGACATGTTGGCTTACTAAGATGTGAATACTTTGAACTCAGATGATTCTGGAAATGTTTCGAGATAGAGCTTTCAATGTATTATATGTTAGAAACTAGAAATGCAGATAATTCATTTCTAATACGAATTGCAGATGTGACAAGCACTCACTGATAGAAATATAAACCATCTTTTCCAGCTCCCCAAATAATCCCACAATGAGTGAACCCTTTATCTTTCTTGAATATTCTGTACTAAACATTTCAGTGGCCATTTTCAAGAAAATATATTTTAGAGAAAGGAATGTATGTAGCGTGGCGGAATAAAAAAAATTATTTAGAAATTTCATTCCCAATCTTTCTGAAACCATGTTACTCTATTATAAATATAAGCAAAATAATTTGAGCATTCAAGAAATGGTAGATCCCCTGGAGATGGGATGGAGGTTTTATCCATGTAAGAGTTCTACTTCTGAGAGTTGTTGATTTTGTGTCTGGTTTCAGGAGGTGGTCTTCTCTATTCTATTGAACTTCAGTTTGATTAAGCCATGTATCCAGAGAAATCTTTTATTCTCACTAATACAAGGTCTATTTTTTTCTCCTTTTTAAATGCACTGTAATATGAGCGGGACCCAAAAACATTGTGGTATTTGCAGAATGAGGTTGATCTACAGGACATCTTAACTGATGGAAGAGCAAAGGCATAGTGAAAAGGCATTTTTACTAACTCCTTTCCCCCCTGCAGGTATCTGAAACCACCATATACTCTTCTTGAATAACTTCCAACTCTCTCTCTCTCTCCCTCCCTCCCTCCCTCCCTGTGTGTGTGTGTGTGTGTGTGTGTATTGTATACTGCACGAGTCAAAAAGAGGGCTGTTAAAATATCTACAGACTCCTCACATCCTGGACGTAAACTTCTTTCAAACTGTTTCAACTCCTATCCTCAAAACGACGCTATAGAGCACTGCACACCAGAACAACTAGACACAAGGACAATTTTTTCCCGAATGCCATCACTCTGCTAAACAACTAATTCCCAAAACACGGTCAAATAATTCACTAAGAATGTATTACTATTATTGTGGTGTTAATGTTTTATCTCAGAGATCAGCAAACCATCCTGAGTAAACAATATCAATACATGGCCTTAATCTCATCAGGACAGTAAGACAGGATATCTGGCAGAAACCCTAAACCTTATCTCAAATATGCAAGACCCTCACGTAGGCATTGTTTGTTACAGGAAACATGAGGGGGACACGAGGTGTCCACGTGAAAATCATGAGCTTTCTTTAGCCAATGAGAACAAGTAAATGTTTTGCCATGCAGTTGTAAAATGACAATAAAAGGGAGCCTTCTGGATGGAGTCAGGGTGCAGGGTGCCTTGTGCCTTGTGCCTGGTGCAGGGTGCCTTGTGCCTTGTGCCTTCACCAAGGTACCTTCCACCAAGGGGCCTTCCCATGAACCATCATTCCTGCCTACGCGTCTTTGTTCATCAAAGCAACAATTATTCTTCTCTTCCTTACTAGTATCTTCCCACTTATTACTATAACCATGTTGCTTGTATCTTTTAATTTATATTGTTTTTATTTGTTTCCTAGTGTGATTTGGAGCTTTTTAGTAACCTTGACTATCACTAAGTGTTGTATCTTTTTATTCTTGATGAATGTATTTTATTTTCCTTATGTACACTGAGAGCATATACACCAAAGACAAATCCCTTGTGTGTCCGATTACTCTTGGCCAATAAAGAATTCTATTCTATTCTATTCTATTCTATTCTATTCTATTCTATTCTATTCTATTCTATTCTATTCTATTCTATTCTATTCTATTCTATTCTATTCTATTCTATTCTATTCTATTCTATTCTATTCTAGTTTAGTCTAGTCTAGTCTAGTCTAGTCTAGTCTAGTCTAGTCTAGTCTATTCAGATAGGTTTTCAGAGAAAAGTAGTAGTAGTAGTAGTGGTAGTAGTAGTAGTAGTAGTAGTAGTAGTAGTAGTAGTAATTAGCAGGATGTCTTTTCATTTTCATTAGTCTCTATTGAAAAAGTATATCATGCAATATATTTGGATTCAACCAAGTACTTGTAGTTTAGCTTTACTCCCAGTACTAATTAGCCTTGTTAGATTCTGAATGATCTAAGGTAGTGAGAAAAACACTCCTTCAACTTGATACTTAGTTGGTGTTCAAGTATCCAGATAGGTCAACGTGGTTTTCTTTTATAATGATGAGATTATATAATAATGATTACCTTGCACCTATTTATCTGAAATACTTTTATTCCATGCTTCTACCCGCTGTGTAGAAAGAGACCATGCAGCTGTGATTCTGGATGCATAGAAACAATAGAACATGTACTTCTCCAGTGCCTATACTTTGGAGACATTCATACTAGCTTAATCTCACCCTGATTGCATAAATACCCAAGACTCATAGGGCAATTCTACACCTCCCCGCTGCTCTGATACCAGCCTTGCCACAGTTGCCAGGTTCTAAATAGCTGCACTTAACATTTGTCAGAAGATGATTGTGCCCCAAACCAGTTTTAATCCAGAGCACCTAATTTATCTGTCAGCCTGGCCACCATCATTTTCCTTCAAGATGGCTGCCATGGAAATAGGGAGGGAGGGAGCCATGGAAATAGGGAGGGAGGGAGTAATGGGCATTTGTGAGGGGAAACATGCAGGAGGTATGAGAGTGGAATTGCTGAGAAGCAGTGGGGAGGCTTGGACTCAGAGAGGCCAGCTTGGGTTGTTTAACACCATCAAGGCCAACTGCCCTGGGAACAGCATGCACGAAGACGGCGTGAAACACCCAGACCAGAGATGTTCCCAAAACATTTTCCTGGCCAATGATTGGACTCTGTCTGCCTGACTATTGGGGGTGGGGTTATTCCCAATTTGTCTTTTTCACACACATTTTCGTCAGACCTTGCCTGACTTTTGCTGTATTCAGTTCATTCTCCGTAAAAGTATTTTTCCTCTGAATCTATGGAGTCAAGGGTTTTCTTTCTTAAGAATTGATCAGAGGCAGCCCTGACATTATCATTACAAGGAGCTCTGTATTGCAATGGGTTTAGTTTGCCATGTTCCATACATCCATCGACTGCTCCTTCCCCTCTTTTTAGACTACTTTAAGAATCCTTTTTTAGATTTTTGGTTTTATATTTTTTAGTTTTTTATATGTAATTTTATTGTGTTGTATTTTTATGCTAATTCTGTTATACTTTCTTGTGCCCTACCCTGCTTATGCTGGTCTTTGACCATAATAAAGGTTTGATTTGATTTGATGCTAGACTTCCAAACAGTACACAAGGTCATTAAACTGTATTTTTAACTGTATAAATACATCCAGCATTTAACCACAATTAAGACACTTGGCTTTTGTGTATGTAAGATCACATGTTAGCATGACAATAATTCAAATTGATTCAAAAACAGCTAAATAGAGCAAGAAAAGACAGAACTATTGTTATTGTTGTTGTTGTTGTTATTGTTGTTGTTGTTGTTGTTATTATTATTATTATTTTATGTCGAAGTTCTACAGTATTACTTAATGCATTGTAAGCCGCCCTGAGTCTCCAGAGAAGGGGGGCATATAAATTATTTTTTTTTAAAAAAAAAGTATCAGTCAAGTAGTATCTCTGATGGAGCCCTGGTGGCACAGTGGTTAAAGTGCAGTATTGCAGGCAAACTCTGCCCACAGCCTGGAGTTCGATCTTGATGGGGCTCAAGCTTGACTCAGTCTTCCATCCTTCTGAAGTTGGTAAAATGAGGACCTAGATTGTTGGGGGCAATATGCAAATAATCCTGACATTGTCCACTTAGAGAGTGCCATAAAGTGCTATGGAGCAGTATATAAGTCTAAATGCTATTGCAGTTGTAATTCTAGTAGTCCAACATAAGATCGCACTGTTCCATCAGGGGTTTTGACCCCATGATCAAATGTTCTGAAAACTCAACTGATACAAGTTGCTCAAGCTACTCACATTTGCTTCATCGGGAGCATCAGCTATAAATTCCAAGAGAGAGGTGATCAGTTTATAGGTCTTTATGCTTTGTGAAGTCCAAAATGAATAACATTTCAGCTTATGTAGCAATCAGAAATTGGACATCACTGAGGTTATTAGGTAATAATGAGAAGAACAGCATTAGCTCTTGTTTCTTTTCAGATTTATTTAGTGGCTAGTTTTATTTTTCAAGCATTACAAAGACAATATAGTAAAAAGACCACATTCTCCCCCTTGTATAATTTCTCAGCAATTCAGTGACTTGAATTTCTAATAGTTTCATAGGTAATTAGTAAAAGAAGTACTTGGGGATAGCATCAGAATTTTAGATCTAAAATTCTTAGTACAAAAATATTACTTAATTTTCTTATTCTTTTAATAACATTAATTATGTCTTTGGTGAAATAGGTTGTTGTCCTTCACTTCTGCTGACACTGGATTGATTGAATACATGTTGCCTGGTACGGTTTTCATTACATTATTTTCTTATGAAGTATTTACCTTGTTATCATTTTGGTAGCTCTCTTTATCAACATTTATGGGAAAAGATGGGCTGTAAATAAATGAACCATTGAGAACAAAAAGAATTACTCTTTACAAATATTATAGATTTAACAGATCTTCCAGGGTTTTGTTTTGCAAAAACAAAATAAAATAAGTGAACAATCAGATAAATAAGATATTATCGATATGAGATATTGTTTACTTAGTATCCTAGTATGATTTGTGTTGATTGCTTGTTTAGTATCCATGACTATCAGTAAGTGTTGTATCTAATTTTTTATGATGAATGTATTTTTACAATGACTATGATAGTGATCTATCACTATTGTTGTATGTACACCGAGAGCTTATGCACCGGAGACAAATTCCTTGTGTGTCTAATAACACTTGGCAAATAAATAATTCTAATTCTAATGAATTATTAACAGCAATCCACAATTGTTTATTCCTTTTAAAGTGGTATCATAATGTTATTACATCTTATAACAGATGGGACATATTAAAAGATATACCTATCAAAGATTTATCACAGTAGAAACAGATGTATGGATATGCCAGACCAGGCCTGGTTAAGTGCTTAGATGGGGAAACAATTGGGAATATGGAATTCTATATACTTCCTTGTATGGAAAGTAAGATATCACTGACAACTATATGTTACTATCCAAGGCAATAAGACTCTATGTACCATAGCAATAGTTGAAAACAGAGGAAGGGTTCATTGCCTTATGTTGTAAATGGATGATCTTCACAGGGCCATCTTGCTGGGGTAGAAGAGGTCTAGGTTCAGCAACCTAGAATCAATGTCAAACAGAAGAAACAAGGTAAAACTTTGTGCAGCTCAGAATGCATTGAAGAATATGTCATTGTTCAAAAACACAGGGAATAGAAATTCAAGTCAATCGATCAATAAATAAGTTAATTAGTAAAGGTTTTCTCAAATTTATTGGCCATTTTATTTAGCAGGTTTCTAGTTTGGCATTATATTTGTATTTCACATTATATTTGTATTTGAATCATTTAATATAAATATAATATGAAAACTACTACTAGTAGTAGTAACATTAAACGTATATGCCACTGACTCCTAGTGGTGGGCAGTTTAGGGTGCTGGACTTCATTTAAAGTACAAGTTGACTGCATGTGGGCCCTTTATTTGTTTGTTTGTTTTTCTTAATTTAATGTGCATGTTAAACTCCTTAGCATTTCAACTCAGAGAACTTCAAATAGACTTCTATAGCATTCATGAAATGTCCATGTGACCCCATGATATTTCATGATTATAGCAGTGGTGGGTTGCCCCCGGTTAGGACCAGTTCACAAGAAGCAGTAGTAAAACCGGCGGGAGGCCCTGCCCACCGCCCCGGATGTCATCATTGGAGATCTGTGCATGCGCATGCACGATCCCGTTGCGAATCAGTAGTAAAGGTAAGTAGAACCCACCCCTGGGTGATAGGGATATTCCAAGAAGAACTTTGAGAAAGAAGCAGTAGGGAGCACACAGGGTATATTAACCCTGATAATGCACAGGTTCAAACCCTGATAATGCAAAGGTACATTCTTTATTTTATATATAAAAGTTTTTTATTTTTATTTCAAAACTAAACAAACACACAATGCATTTTTTCTGAACAGAGTATTGGCCGCGCCAAAATTTGTACAGCTTTTAGTTTTCTCCAAACACAATTTATATATTTCACCTTTTGCCATAATATTCTTTCTCTCTAATTTTTTTATTTTCCTTCTGTTTCTTCTGTTATATAACCAATATTACCAGTCGCCCTATCTCTAATCTTAGTCGATTTTTCTTTTTTCCCCCTCTCACTCCTTTTTTCAAATTGAAACCCTTTAACTTAAAGTCAATCATTTTTCTAAAACCTAAACCTTACTTTAAATCATCTTATTAAAATATTTTTTCCATTGCTCCCTTTTCACAACATAATATAGTTTCAAACATTTTCTCTAGATTCCATTGTTCCAATTATAGATATTAGTATTCATACAATTTTACATATATAACTCATTTCCTTCCCTCTTTTCCATTTCTTTCTTTTATCAGCTTATCCAAATGCACATTAAACTCCCTAGTACTTCAATTCAGAGCACTTCAAACAGACTTCTATAGCATTCATGGGATGTCCATGTGGCCACATGATAGCTCATGATTATAGGGATATTCCAAGAAGGACTTTGAGAAAGAAGCACTAGGGAGCACACAGCAGGGCTGAAATGAAATATTTGTTACTACCGGTTCTGTGGGCGTGGCTTGGTGGGGGGTGGGTAATGTGACTGCATGGACATGGCCAACTTTTTTTTTTAACTTTTCAAAGCATTTTTTCTAATGCCAATCAGGAAACTCAGCTGGGATCACTAGAGAGGCATTTTAAGAAATATCTCTCTGCCGATCTCAGCTGGGATGTCAGAGACTTTTCAAAGCATTTTTTTACCACCTCTTCAGCCAAGAGGTTGCAGAAAAAATTGCTTTGAAAAGCCTCTGACGATTCCAGATGAGCCGCAGGATCATGAGAGGCTTTTTAAAAAAACTTTGGATCTGCCTCCTGGAATACCAACGATCAACTGTTCCAGGCCGCAGGGATTGCCACCACCTATTGCTGCCTCCACATGCCCCATTTTCCATGCAACTTGTTCAGTGGTGATAGGCAGCGGCGGGGATTCCCACTGCCTGGAATGGGCTGAAAACGGGACACCCGGAGGCTGAAAATGGGGCACACAGATGTGGCGATAGGCAGCAGTGATCCCTGCAGCCTTGAACAGCTGGTTGTCAATATTCTGGGAGGCAGATTCAACCGCCAATTAGCTGCTTGTGCTAAATCAGGCTGTGCTGAAGCTGACCAGGCTGTTTGCTGTTTGCTGCAAGGGAGCAAATTGCTAGTAGGCAGAGGCAGATTTTTTTTTCTTCCCCAAAAGCTAGATGCATCTTATAGTCCGGAGCGTCTTATAGTCTGAAAAATATGGTATATATAGATAGAAAGTACCAATTTCTTTTCACTCTGTTTCCATTCATGTTGAGTGTCAGTGCTGGCTGTGATTGCATTATTATTAGTCACATGGGTGAATCTGTTCTGCCTCAGCTATGGACCCCAAAGAACACAGCACACACAAAGTCTGTACAAACCTTAGTTTACTAAATTAAACCAGTCTTTTTCAGATAAAGGCTGTTAATTAACTTTCTTAACAGTCTGATTCAAGAATCCAAAGAATAAATAAACGTAATCTTACTATGGTTGGCAGAAAGCCCAGAAGCAATTTGCAGGAAACAGATAAGAGAATTAAGATCAGGATGCGAAGGAGAGTGAACGAAGTTGTTCCCTGCAAATTGCCTCAGTCATCATCCTTCCTTAAATAGGCTAAGGGAGTGGCCAATTAGCCCCAAGCCTTATTCTCGAGGAGATCTCCTCCTGAGGAACCACTCCTGCCTTTTGACAGCTCTGCACACCCGTGCATCGAGAAGAGGCTCCTCCTCTTCTTCCTCTTCACTTATGGGAGCTTCTGGAGGTTCTGAAGTTCCTGGCTGAATCCCTGCCTCTGGCACCACATCTTCTCCAGCCTCCTCATTGTCTGACTCGAGTGCCAGCTGCACAGGCTGCTGACGCAGCACCACACCAGCCTCTATCACTTAGCAACATACATTTTGGGCTCAATTGTGGTCGTGAGTCGAGGACTACCTACATAGTTCATGGAAATGTATTAAACAGAAACTTTTTAAAAAAGGAACTGGCAACATTTTTTGCTAACCACGAAACAATAAATTCCATTCAGTTCTGTTTCTTAACAAATGAATTCAAGTATACTTGATGCATTAAAAATTTCAAGCACATTGCAGCATCTGATTTGCAAATTACCATTACATGAAAGATTGGATGGATATGGCAAGGAAAGGAAGCTATAATTTATGCAAGAATTTGATACATTTCACATCCTACCTTGGTACCATTAGGATAAGAAAAGCTTTTCTGCTGACATTAACAGATGTTGCTCAAGATTGTTTTTTTTGCAGCACTCAGACCGGACGCAATCAGCAACGAATTAAATTGCTTCTCCGAAATGCAAGCATTTACTCTGCCAGTCAAGGGCTAGGGAAAATACAAAAAAAAAAAAAAGAAAAAAAAAGGGCTTGGTCCTTAGATTCGGAAGTTTAGTAGTGTTGCAGTCTTTTTCCCATGCTCATGAAAATTAAGTCCGTTTGTGCATAGACGCTGTTCCCATTTCCTCAAGAACTAGGAACTGTGTCTCTGTGTGTTGTTTCTCTGACTGTGTGCAGAGAGAGAGAAAAGAGAGACAGAGAAATAATTATCAGAGAGCCTCCTCAATTCTATATTGGGGGAAAAAATGGCATTACCCATTGGGGTTAGAATCCTGAGGTTGAGAGGTCCTTGACGGTCTCTGAACCTGATGGTTTTCTTGCAGAGATTTCCTTACCCAAACTAAGTAACATCTTCAGTGCCTCAATGATGTTACCTAGTTTGGGTAAGGAAACATCTGTAAAACAACAGCATCAACAACAACCAAGTTCACAGAACTTCAAGGACCGTTCATGTCAACCCTAAACTACAAATATTCTCCTTTATCAATTCTGAAGTTTGCAGGCACCAAATACAGAAAGATGAAATGAGATGGCTGCATGGATTTCCTCCACCACCACCTCCTCCTCCTCCTCCCCATCTCCTCCATTTCCTTCTTTTCCTTTTCTCCTTCTTCCTATTGACTTCGCCTCCTCCTCCTCCTCCTTCTTTCCCCTTCTTTTCCCTTCCTCCTCCTTCTCCTCACTCTCGTCCTCTTCCTTCTTTTCCTTTTCTCCTTGTTCCCATTGACTTCTCTTCCTCCTCCTCCTCCTCGTTCTTTCCCCGTCTTCCTCCTCCTTTTCCTTTTCCCCTTCCCATTGACTTCTCCTCCTCCTCCTCCTTCTTCTTTCCCCCTCTCACTCCTTCTCCTCACTCTCCTCCTCTTCCTTCTTTTCCTTTTCTACTTCTTCCCATGGACTTCCCCTCCTCCTCCTCCTTCTTTCCCCCTCCTCCTCCCCCTTCTTCTTTTCGTTTTCTCCTTCTTCCCATTGACTCCTCCTCCTCCTCCTCCTCCTCCTCCTCCTCCTCCTCCTCCTCCTCCTCCTCCTTCCCCCTTCCTCCTCATTCTCCTCACTCTCCTCTTCTTCCTTCTTTTTCTTTTCTCCTTGTTCCCATTGACTTCTCTTCCTCCTCCTCCTCCTCGTTCTTTCCCCGTCCTCCTCCTCCTTTTCCTTTTCCCCTTCCCATTGACTTCTCCTCCTCCTCCTCCTCCTCCTTCTTCTTTCCCCCTCTCACTCCTTCTCCTCACTCTCCTCCTCTTCCTTCTTTTCCTTTTCTACTTCTTCCCATGGATTTCCCCTCCTCCTCCTCCTTCTTTCCCACTCCTCCTCCCCCTTCTTCTTTTCGTTTTCTCCTTCTTCCCATTGACTCCTCCTCCTCCTCCTCCTCCTCCTCCTCCTCCTCCTCCTCCTCCTCCTCCTCCTCCTCCTCCTCCTTCCCCCTTCCTCCTCCTTCTCTTCACTCTCCTCTTCTTCCTTCTTTTTCTTTTCTCCTTCTTCCCATGGACTTCCCCTCCTCCTCCTCCTCCTCCTTCCCCTCTCCTCCACTTCCTTCTTTTCCTTTTCTCCTTCTTCCCATTGACTTCTCCTCCTCCTCCTCCTTCCCCCTTCCTCTCATTCTCCTCACTCTCCTCCTCTTCCTTCTTTTCCTTTTCTCCTTCTTCCCATTGACTTCTCCTCCTCCTCCTCCTCCTCCTCCTCCTCCTTCCCCTCTCCTCCACTTCCTTATTTTCTTTTTCTCCTTCTTCCCATGGACTTCTCCTCCTCCTCCTCCTCCTTCTTTTCCTTTTCTCCTTCTTCCCATTGACTCCTCCTCCTCCTCCTCCTCTTCCTCCTCCTCCTCCTCCTCCCCCCTTCCCCCTTCCCCTCCTTCTCCTTACTCTCCTCCTCTTCCTTCTTTTCCTTTTCTCCTTCTTCTTATTGACTTCATTTTCCAAAGTGACTCATCTAAGAAGAGGGGCTTCACATCATGTTACAAGAGATGCTTGCCAGCACTTCTAGTTACCAGAAGTTTATTGGTTTATTTTGGGTAGATGATTCCTCAAAGCAGAACAATGTGATAATTTTGCCTCACTTTTACAAAGAGACTGCATTACTTTACAAAATACACTTAGAAGAGTCCTTCACTTGAATTATAGTTGAACTGGGGAACTCTTCTGAATCACAGGGATAGAGTTAGACATAGGGCTGCATAGATCGAGCAAGGATGTTCTGATATTATTATTATTTTTTACAATCAAATAGAAGAAACAAACATGCTTTAACAAATAGTTAGCAGCCACCAGCTTATATTAGGCAAACAAAATCAGATATTTAGACTGGATTTGGCATTTTTCTCCACTGACTGAGCCTATTTGTTTGTTTCTTTGTTCACTTATGAGCCACGGTGGCGCAGTGGTTAGAGTGCAGTACTGCAGCCTACTTCTGCTGACTGCTGGCTGCCTGCAATTTGGCAGTTCAAATCTCCCCAGGTTCAAGGTTGACTCATCCTTCCATCCTTCCAAGATGGGTAAAATGAGGACCTAGATTGTTGGGGGCAATAGGCTGACTCTGTAAATCGCTTAGAGAGGGCTGTAAAGTAGTATATAAGTCTAAGTGTTATTGCTATTGCTTGTGGTTTGACACACTGTCAGATAGATTAGATTGAATTTGCTGTTTTCATCTACCTATCAAGTCCTTCTTAATGACTTGGGAGAGCCAGATGTTGTTTGACAGTGTTAAAGGTATTGTTGCAGGATATATGGTGATATGATGGTGATTTTGTCAATGGTGCTTAAGTGGTGCTCCAGTTATTATTATTATTTCCTACCTTTGTTTTGTAATGCTCAAGATGCCATAGACAGTACTCTTATTTCTTTCTATTTTTCTCACAACAACTCTAATGATCTCCCTGTTACCAGTCCAGCATCTTAACCATTACACCAAACTGGTTTTCATTTGTACAACTTCTGCATTCATTTTATTTATTTATTTATTTATTTATTTATTTATTTATTTATTTATTTATCAACAAGTACAAGGAAACAAGTAACAGTACAGACATAGACATGGACACATAAAAAAACTGGCACAAATAAAAGAATATAAATAGGCAAAACATAGCCATAGACACATAGAATGATTACATATAAATGGGAACAGTAGGACAGGGACGGTAGGCATGCTGGTGCCCTTATGCACGCCCCCTTAGGGACCTCTTAAGAAACATGAAAGGTCCACAGTAGACAGTTTAAGATAAAAGGTATGGGGATTAGAGAAACTAACAACAGGATCAGCTAGAGTGTTCCAGACATTTACTACTCTATTGCAGAAGTCATATTTCCTACAATCAAGATTAGAGCGAATTACATTGAGTTTGAATCTATTGATAGCCCTTGTGTTATTACGGGTGAAATTAAAGTACTCATTTACAGGTAGGACTTTGGTAAATAATCTTATGAACTAAGCATAGGTCGGAACATAGACAGCGTATTTCAAGTCTATCCAGACCTAAAATTTCAAGCCTAGTGGTGGGATAGGGAATTTTATTTCAAGCAGAAGATTTGAGTACCCTTCTAGTAAAATATCTCTGGACCCTCTCTAATGTATTGATGTATCTGAAATACAATGAGGGTTCCAGGCAGGTGAACAGTATTCAAGTATATTTTCTCACTATATTTCTTTTTATATGTAACATTCAATTGGTCACTTCATTTCCCATTATTTACAAGTGATTTTTATGATACATTAATATTGGGACCCAAACTCCTTACCTATTTATACAGTCTAGCTAATGTTATCTGCAAATCATTGGGATTCTCAGCCAACAGTATGGCATTATCTGCATGAAACATTATTTCCTAAACTCTTCTTCCTTCCTTCCTTCCTTCCTTCCTTCCTTCCTTCCTTCCTTCCTTCCTTCCTTCCTTCCTTCCTTCCTTCCTTCCTTCCTTCCTTCCCCCTCTCCCCCTCTCTCATTTACTGCTTTAACATTCCATGAGACCATCTTCCATATGCTCATCATTATATAGACCCATAGATATTGACATCTGTTTCCCATCTTGGCTTGGGCAGTCAATCAAGACTTTGAAATAATGACTTTTTAGCAAGACAGTGAAAATCTACATATCTGTACCATATGCATCATTCCATGCTAACATTAAGGGCCAGTCAGTTTAGGCACATTTTTGGTGTGTATACTAGGAACCCAGCCAAAATTTGGTTATACTTCAAGTATACTTAAGCTGCTCTATGCAAGCAAAGATTGAATCTATGAACTCTTTTGCAAGCCATGTGTTGCTGCTTATATCCCAACATTTAGGAGATATATGCAATGTACTGGCACATTCAGGATACCTGTGGTTCCTCCCCTCTCGCCTCTTTTTCTATCTGTTTTCAATAATGTTTTCCCCACTCTAACCAAACCAAATAAGTGCTTGACTGTTATTTGAATTTTCATTTGGAATTTGCTGGAAGAGGGAGCACTTAAAGAGCTTCAAATATATTTGTGCTGACTAGTTTACTATTCCTTCCACACATCTGGTTCTCAGCTTAAATCCAGGTGGAGCAGGAGGGAATATGCAATATTCGAAAGACATTCTGCCTATGGGGGAAATAAAGATACACACATTTTTTTTAAAAAGACTTTAGTTTCTCCCTTCTCACCCTCCCCAATGAAGCCAATCATCTTTGCACATAATGGCTTGGTGCCCCATTGAGTGAATGAAAGAAATATTTCTGGGTGCTGGATAAGGCGAAAATAATATTTTAATTTGTATTTTCTAGTATTAATAATGAGAATCCCAACCTAATTGCGAAATCCAAGAACCCTTGAACTTATTCTTCCTCTGAAGAACCAGCTTTGCCAGATAAATAGGATGCCAGTCAGAGGAAACCTTCTGATTGCACTTTGCAAACTGATCTGTTACCCATCATGCTCTCTGTCTGCCATTTAAGCAGTGATTTATGGAAGGACTCATGTGCACATAAAAATGCAACTTCCAGATGTGAAACCACTATTCCAAAGAGTTTCTGATGTTCCGATTACACTTTGAGGAGAACGAAAGGAGAGCTATAAAAAGATATATACGGTAAAGGTAAAGGTTCCCCTGCAAATGTGTGCTAGTCATTTCCGCCTCTAGGGGGAGGTGCTCATCTCCGTTTCAAAGCCAAAGAGCCAGCACTGTCTGAAGACATCTCCGTGGTCATGTGGCCGGCATCTCTAAATGCCAAATGTGCATGGAACGCTGTTACCTTCCCACCAAAGATAGTCCCTATTTTTTCCCTTGCATTTTTTACCTGCTTTTGAACTGCTAGGTTGGCAGAAGCTGGGACAAGTAACGGGAGCTCACTCCATTACACGGCGCTAGGGATTTGAACCTCTGAACTGCTAATCTTCTGATCGACAAGCTCAGCGTCTTAGCCACTGAACTACTGTGTCCCTCCAGAAAAAGACATATATAGTTTATCAGTAGTGGGTTTCAAATCCCGTTGCTACCGGTTCGCTCACAGACACTTGTGTGCTCATGTGCGACACTTCCGCGCATGCGCAGAGACATCTGAGTGGGTGGGCGGAGCCTCCTGCTGCCACTGCTACTGGTTTGCCCAATCCGGGGCAAACTGGTAGCAACCCACCACCTCATTTTATCACTTTTACTAAAAATATGGAATTCGTCCTTTATAGGACATGGACGGGAAGGAGAAAACGTATGCCTGAGGAGAGAGTTTGATTTTAAAAGGTAGCCAAAAAATACCCCTTCTCTCCCAAAATCTCCTGTTATTCCTGTTGTGTTCTTCTGTATTATTGCCTGCATGAAAAAAGAAAGGAAGGAAGGAAGGAAGGAAGGAAGGAAGGAAGGAAGGAAGGAAGGAAGGAAGGAAGGAAGGAAGGAAGGAAGGAAGGAAGGAAGGAAGGAAGGATTATAAAAAGGTGGAGAACTCAAAATAAATATACTTTTTTTAAAATTTATTTAATCTTTGTATTTTTTTTAATTCATAAACATTTTGAATACAGTGTATTGTCAAGGTATATCATTTACAAAAGAAAAACAAAGAAAGGACATTAAAAAGTATTAATGCATATATTGGTAACAGTAGTAATAATGTAACAGAGTAATTTAGCTAAACTCTTTATTTATTTTATTTATTTATTTATTTTGTCGAGTACATATTAGATAACATATAAATGTATAAGCATGAATTGAATACATAAAATGAATACAATTAAAGGGAACATTAGGACAGGGATGGTAGGCACGCTGGTGCTCTTATGCCCGCCTTATTGGCTTATTTATAATATTGTTAAATATATTGACGTATTTATAGTTATAAACCATCTTTTTCTTTAATTCATACGTAACAATAATCTTCCTTCATCTAATTTCTACCTCTTATCTCTAACCACTCATAAAATCTATTCCATATCAAGTAATATTCTGTGTCTTTTAGTTTTAAAGTCAGTCTGTCTATCTCAGCACAGTCTAACACTTTCTGAAATATATCGTCATCTGCTGTATGCTCATTTTTCCAGCATTTTGCAAATATTATCCTTGTTGCTGTCAATACATGTAAAACCAAATATGTAGTCCCTTTATTGTAACCCTCCGGCATTATACCTAACAGAAATACTTCTGTTTCAGGTCTATACATTTGATGTGATCTAGGTTTCCTGAGTCATTAAAACACACAAGTAGTCCCAAAAATCTTTTTTATTGCAACAGCTGTGAATGAACGTAATTCACAGCTGAGTCCAAATTAGTTGCAAAAAGTCCTTTGGGAGAAGTCCTTCAGGATAATCACCAACCTCTATCTCCCTTGACACACTGCCAAAGACCTACTTGGCAAAGCCACATGGAGTCCAGAATCAAACAGAGATGTCGACTGGGAACAGAATTAACAACGTTGCTCTCCTGCAAAGGGCCCACGTGCCTTTGTTCCTCTTTTAAGCCTTATGGGAGGGGCCAATCATCTCCACGTTTTACTCCTGAGTCATCCCTTTAGTTTTGACTGTTCTTGCCTTCTGGAAGCTCTGCACATGTGTGCACTAGGAACAGGCTCCTCCTGTTCCTCTGCCTCTCTGATGTCCAACTCTGGAAGCTCTGGAGTCCACACATAACTCCCAGATGGTCCTGGCCCCATCTCTGTCTCCAATGCAGAGCCTCATCTGAGCCTTCCCCAGATTCCAGGATTGGCCATGTTCCTCCCCAGCCTCCTCACTGTCCAACTCCACTGCCAGCTCCACAGGCTGCTGGTAGACCACAACAATATTGCTTAATCATCTTTTCCAACCAAGTGTGTATTTTCTTCCAATATTTTCTTGCTTTTGTACATATGACAGTAAGTACCTGGGGTCTGATTGCATTTCCAGCATCTAGCAGACAGATTAATAAATGTTTTTGCCAGTCTTGCTGGTTGAAAATGCCACCTATAAAACATTTTATAAAGGTTTTCCTTATATGCCATAGCTATTGTCAATTTATAGTTCCTATCCCAAAGTTTTTGCCATTTGTCTAATTCTATAGCGTAGCTATGTTATAGCTATAGCTATAACAGATATCCCATCTGCACATACAAACGTCTTCAGATACACTCATGAAAATTTATATCTTAGAATATTTGCAAAAAGTTTGATGGTGCTAAATATCATGTCTTTAAAACAGGGTTTGACTTAAAGACAGAGAGGAATCAAAGTATTACAAGAGTTGGAATATGTAGCATCAATGGCTTGAAATGAGATGTAAAATTGATGTATAAAGAAGATATAGAAAGTTCGTTAAATTGAAAATTTTTATATATATATATATATATATATATATATATATATATATATATATATATATATATATTCTGAGGTTTTCGTGGGTGTTTGTATGTAGGTCTTTGGTTATTCGGGTCTTCTCCCGTGTAAAATTGGAAGTGTCTTGGCGACGTTTCGACGAAGTCTCATTCATCATCTTTAGGCTGAAGCCGAGAACACCAGCCTGAAGATGACGAATGAGACTTCGTCGAAACGTCGCCAAGACACTTCCAATTTTACACGGGAGAAGACCCGAATAACCAAAGACCTACATTTATTTATTTATTTATATATATATATATATATATATATATATATATATATATATATATATATATATATCATATATCATATATATATATATATATATATATATATCATATATCATATATCATATATCATATATCATATATCATATATCATATATCATATATCATATATCATATATCATATGATAATTCTATGTTTTAATTCTTAGCCTAATGTATATGTGTTTTAATTTTTAACTTTTATGTATTGAATTTTTATTTCGGCTGTTCACCGCCCTGAGTCCGTAAGGAGAAGGGCGGTATATAAATCTAATTAATAATAATAATAATCATATATCATATATATATATATATATATATATATATATATATATATATATATATATATATATATATATATATATATATGATAAAACTTGTTAAAGGATAAAAGGAATATATAAATACATATAGATATACTACATATATGAAGAATAGATGAAACCGATCTTAATGAAGAACTAGGTGCATTAACCTAACCTAACCTAACCTAACCTAACCTAACCTAACCTAACCTAACCTAACCTAACCTAACTAATAAACCGTGTCTGCCTCTGTGTGTTTTATAGATGGGGTCTCAATCAATCAGAAGAGATCTCAAGCAGGAGCCTCAGTCTATACTAATCTGGACAAATGGCTGTTGGGTTTGTTGAGATGAAAGAGTTATAGGCAGGATAACTAGAGGAAAATACCCTATGGTGTCTTCCTTCCCTTGATGTCCTAAGCATATGCTATGCTTATTTTTGCTTAAAGAGCCATGGTGGTGCAATGGTTAGAATGCAGTACTGCAGACTACTTCTGCTGACTGCCGACTGCCAGCAGTTTGGCAGTTCTATTCACACTGACTTAAGGTTGACTCAACTTTCCATCCTTCTAAGGTTGATAAAATTAGGACCTAGATTGTTGGGAGCAACATGCAGTCTCTGTAAACCACTTAGAGAGGACTGCTGTAATGTCTAAGTGCTATTGCTATTGTTAATAATAGTTAATATACACTGTATAGCTTTCATTTGAAAGTCTGCCTTGCATAGACCTGATACAGTGGGGCAAAAAAGTATTTAGTCAGCCACCAATTGTGCAAGTTCTCCCACTTAAAAAGATGAGAGAGGCCTGTAGGTAGACCTCAACTATGAGAGACAAAATGAGAAAACAAGCCCAGACAAACACATTGTCTGACTTGGAAAGAATTTATTTGCAAATTATGGTGGAAAATAAGTATTTGGTCAATATCAAAAGTTTATCTCAATACTTTGTTATATATCCTTTTTTGGCAATGACAGAGGTCAACCTTTCACAAGGTTGGCACACACTGTTGCTGGTATGTTGGCCCATCCTCCATGCAGATCTCCTCTAGAGCAGTGATGTTTTTGGGCTGTCACTGGGCAACACAGACTTTCAACTCCCTCCAAAGGTTTTCTATGGGGTTGAGATCTGGAGACTGGCTAGACCACTCCAGAACCTTGAAATGCTTCTTACGAAGCCACTCCTTCGTTCCCGGGTGGTGTGTTTGGGATCATTGTCATGCTGAAAGACCCAGCCACATTTCATCTTCAATGCCCTTTCTGATGGAAGGAGGTTTGCACTCAAAATCTCATGATACATGGCCCCATTCATTCTTTCCTGTACACAGATCAGTCATCCTGGTCCCTTTGCAGAGAAACAGCCCCAAAGCATGATGTTGCCACCCCCATCCTTCACAGTAAGTATGGTGTTCTTTGGATGCAACTCAGCATTCTCTCTCCTCCAAATACGATGAGTTGTGTTTCTACCAAACAGTTCTACTTTGGTTTCATCTGACCATATGACATTCTCCCAATCCTCTTTTGGATCATCCAAATGCTCTCTAGCATACTTCAGACGGGCTCGGACATGTACTGGCTTAAGCAGGGGGACACGTCTGGCAGTGCACCTATCTGAGTCCCTGGCGGCATAGTGTGTTACTGATGGTAGCCTTTGTTACATTGGTCCCAGCTCTCTGCAGGTTCTGGGATTTTTGCTCACCGTTCTTGTGATCATTTTGACCCCATGGGGTGAGATCTTGTGTGGAGCCCCAGCTTGAGGGAGTTTATCAGTGGTCTTGTATGTCTTCCATTTTCTAATTGTTGCTCCCACAGTTGATTTCTTCACACCAAGTTGCTTGCCTATTGCAGATTCAGTCTTCTCAGCCTGGTGCAGGTCTACAATTTTGTTTCTGGTGTCCTTTGACAGCTCTTTAGTCTTCACCATAGTGGAGTTTGGAGTGTGACTGTTTGAGGTTGTGGACAGGTGTCTTTTATGCTGATAACAAGTTCAAATAGGTGCCATTAATACAGGTAATGAGAGGAGGACAGAGGAGCCTCTGAAGAAGAAGTTACAATTCTGTGAGAGCCAGAAATCTTGCTTGTTTGCAGGTGACCAAATACTTATTTTCCACCATAATTTGCAAATAAATTCTTTCCAGATCAGAAAATGTGATTGTCTGGATTTGTTTTCTCATTTTGTCTCTCATAGTTGAGGTCTACCTATGATGTCAATTACAGGCCTCTCTCATCTTTTTAAGTGGGAGAACTTGCACAATTGGTGGCTGACTAAATACTTTTTTGCCCCACTGTAAGTGCCAGTCCATCAAAGATAAGCATCACCACAGGCTTCTTCTCTGCTGATGTCTGAGAAGAAATTCCTGCCTTCTGTCCTGATCTTTCTCTGTTTATTCCATCAGTACTGCAAAAATTGTCTGTCTGCACGGCAGGAAGATATCAGTCTGATCCAACAATATGTTCTTCTTTCATAGTACAATTGTATTCACACAGAGCTCAGCTTTTACCTCAGATCCCTCTTTTGAAGTACTGAAGTCCGTTCTGTTCTTTTTTGTATCAAAATACTGCAATGCGATTACAAATGGGAAGGATTACCGTATTTTTCAGACTATAAAATGCACCTTTCTTTTTGGGGGAGGAAAACAAGAAAAAAAATCTGCCTTTGCTTCTCAACATCCATCTGATATTCATTTGGTCCGTTCACCATGGCCCAATCTCCACCACCAGTTTGCCACTGTCGCAACCCATTTGGTGTGGCCTGTTTGGTGCTGCCGTGGCCCATTTTCCATGGTCCTGTTGCACCGCGCATTTGCCACCAAAAATGTGACGCACCAAGGCCAAAAACAGCCGAAGGGTGGGAGCGGGTGGATGGGTGGGGCTTCAGCAACATTCGGTGTATAAGACACACCACAATTTTCATCCACTTTTTTTTGAGGGGGGGAGTGCATCTTATACTCTGAAAAGTACGATATTTAAATTCTCTATCTGCTCCTATCCTTTCAAACATGGGGCCATGCTGTAATTATTATTCAGATTTTTCGGTGTTTTTTTTTTTTTGCATGTAGCAGTTTTTCATTTAAATATCCTGGATGGATGGAATATTACTTAAGCAATCTGTCTTGAATTTCAATTTCACATTTATCATGACAAATAGTTGAATCTGTTTTTCCTGTCCAAGGAGAGAAAGCTTGATTTGAACTTTAATAAATCAAACATTGTGCTCAGATGGGGCTTCAGCTGGAAGATCTTTAGAAGTGGGTATAACTAAGTTAGCCCTTTACCCTGAGCCAGGTTAATAAAGGTGAAGAGCTGATCTTAAATCTTACATAATATAATTCCTAAGGGATGATAATGGAATGTTCTTGGTTCAAATGTCACTGTATTCAGAAACTCATTAGTTGAATATAGGCAAGTTATATATCTTTACTGTGATATTTTCCCATCACCACAATGCTGCAGTTAATATGGATTCTCCTGCAAGGATTGCTGAATGCTAAAATATTCCCAAAGGTGCTTTATCAAAAGGCAACTGGACTTTTGCTGTTCCATGAAAACATTTGGCTTCCCATCCAAGAAGCTGAAGAAGCTTCTTGGATGAGAAGCCAAACATCTTCACGGAAAAACAAAAGTCCAGTTGCCTTTTGATAAAGCACCTTTGGGGCAGCCATGATCTGGATGATTGAGAATGTTCATAGATGAATATTTGAGATATTTTTTTCATGATACGCCCAATTTTCATGATAAAGCTCAATTAGGCCTTACGCTCATGCCTAATTTAGCTTTATGAAAGATACCAATCTGAAATTTACCGATTTCACGAAGCTGCTGGTGGGTTGCAGCTTTCTTAAATTAAAACGTGCTATAAAAAGGCTATGAAAGTCACGATGCAGATGAAGTCGCACAAAGGCGTTGCAAAGGTAGAGAGAACTTTCAAACACAAGTACAATAGCATCACGTGAAGCATTCCAAGATGTTCTTTCCAAAGTATGTTTTGTTTTGTTTTTTGCAAGCCAAGCAGCTGCCTCAAAGTATTAAAGCAGTTACATCTTGGGAAAGCTCATGTGGCTTCTTTGAAGGTTGTCTCTGTTTGCATGCTTGTCAGACTGCAGAGTCACTTGGCTTCACTGGTGGTCCTAAAGGAAGCGTTGTTGCTTGTGCACAAACATGCACGAACACACACACACATAATGTTCCAAACAGCTGTGCTAATCCTCCCAGAAGATGTGGCTGTCTCAAGGAATCACCGGTCCTTTGGCCTGCTATTATGTTTTGTGAAGCACCCCTTCCAAATACCTGTCAATGAATACTTCAGCTTCAACCACAATAATACAGGAGCAAATAATAGATACAGACTCAAGGTAAATCACTCAAACTTAATTGCAAAAAATACGACTTCAGCAACAGAGTGGTCAATGCATGGAATGTACTACTTGACTCTGTGGTTTCATCCCCAAACCCCTATACCTTTAACCTTAGACTGTCTACTGTTGACCTCACCCCATTCCTAAGAGGTCTGTAAGGGGCGTGCATAAATGCACCAGCATGCCTACCGTCCCTGTCCTAATGTCGCTTTTTACTCTGACTCTTTTCATGTATTCAAATTACATTTATACTTTAGACTTCCGGTTGGTGTCACGGTGACCCAGACAGGGAAATAGCAGGGCTCTAAGGAGCCCCGTGAAAACCCCATCTGTTAAGCTGCCATCAGCAGGTCTATGGACCTGCCCTGTCCTGGAGGGACAGGGGGTAAGAGAGGGACCCCTCAGTTCCTCAGGACTAGAGGAATTCCCTCTGTGCCATTGTCGGCTGAGTGGCAGCCATGACGGCTGCCTCAAGGCTGCGACAACTGGGAAAAGCAATGCACAGGAGGAAGAAGTGAAGAAATAGAGCAAAATGTTTGGAAGCCGGGTGAGTGAGTGATTTAACCCAGGTGGGAACAGCGCTTATATAATTGATTTTGACAAGAGAGCCCCTAGCCTTAAATAGCGGCTACAGACTGTGGGGGCAAGAAGATTTAGATAAGCTATTTGCAGGAGGAAGAGACCCATTGATGAACTACCTTTATTACTGATTGTTATGGAATGGCTGTTAGTTGGAAGTTATAAAATTTTGAAACCTTTTGATATTGGAATGGAATACCTTTGGAGAGACAAAGAGGGAGGAGGCGATAAGCAGAAACTTTTTGAAGCAATCCGAAAAACCAAGCGGAGAATTACATATTAGCTAAAATGGAGTCGTGTCATGGAGAAGTGAAAGTTTAAACTTGTGGATCGCTTTTGGTTTAACTCAGACACAATATATCTTGTTATCTAAGTTGGTTTATTTTGATAACAACCAAGGAGGTCCGACTTCGGGGATTTCTAATCTTTAATTGGTGGTACTATGGAAGGAAAGAAAGAAGAAATAAGATGGAACAATTTAAAGCTAAAATGGATGCTTGTTAAAAAGAAGTGAAAGTGCAAATTGTGGATTGCTTGCTATTTAAAGGAGAAACTTTGATTCTTGATTCCCCAATTGGATTATTTTGAAGAAACACGAAGGAGGCCTGATTTTAGATGTACTTCATCTGTCTCTGGACTATTTATGGACAGTTGGAAAGAAGGAATTAATTGGAACAATTCAAACTGCTGATTAATAGTGTGGCAACAAAAGGGAAAGATGTAGCTACGGAAGAAGACATGATGACACCATATATGGAATACAAAGAACTAAATCTTTTAGTCTTTATAACCTTATTGATATTGGAATTGAAAGGGAAAAAAAAAGATGGACAGATTGGAGAAAAGAAAAAACTGGAATATATTGGGTAGCAAGACAAGAAAAAAATATTACAGTTTGATTAAAATGGATATAAATGCTCTTTATGTAATTAATGTCTAAATAATGTGAGGAGGAGATTTCCTCCTCCTCCTCCTTCTCTCTTTTCTATTTTTGTTCTTTTTTCCCTATTATTTTTTATTTTTATTCCTCTCTTTTTCTTTCTTTCTTTTTTCTCTGCTCTTTCTTTTTTCTTTTTGATCTCTTTTGTCTTACTTTTATCTTTTTTTCTTCTCCCTTTTTCCTTTCTTTTTTCCTTTTCATTATTATTATTGAGAGAAATGATTTTTAAAGTGGGGGAAATGTGATTATAGAAAAACTATAAGAAACATAGATTCTGAAGATTATGAATGAATTTTTGATTACTAATAAGAATTGTTGATAGACTTAACAATTACAGAAAATTGCTTTCTTAAAAGGGTTTAAAATATTGTTCTTTATAGAAAATAAGAAAATGTGAATGAAGCTTTGAATAGTAACAAGAATTATTTATAGATTTTATGATTATTTTTAAAGCAAGAAAAGTTATAGAAAAACTACAAAAATGTGAAGACTATGAAACAATTTTTTAAATATTAATAAGAGCTTTTATGGTTTCAGAAAATTGATTTTAAAGTGGATTAAAATGTTTTTTCATAGTAAATAAGAGAACAGAAATGAATTTTTGAACACTAATAAGGTTTGTTTATAGACTTTATAATTATGGTAAATCGGTTTTCAAAATGATTTAAATATTGTTTTTCATAGAAAAACAAGAAATAATTAGAAAAGGGGAGAAATTTAAAGAAAATTAATAGTTCAGGAGAGAGTAGGAGAGAAGATACATATTAAAATGCATTATTATTTTAAATAGGTATGCTAAAATGAAACGTTATGAATCAGTTAATTAAATGAAAACTAGGAGTGAAAAGAAGTATGATTTTGGTGACTAGATGATTAAAGTTAAATTGTGAATTAGTCAAATATAAGGTTAGAAGTGGAGGAAAACATCTTTGGAGTACACTGAATAAGCTGTGAACCAGCCAAAAATAAACTTAGGAGGAGCGGAAGAGATAATGCTGGAGAGCAGTTAGAGCCAAACTGTGAACCAGTTAAATATAAGGTAAGGAATGGAGGAAAGCATCCCTGGAAACCAGCTAACTAATCTGTGAACCAGCTAAAAATAAACTAAGGAGGAGTGGAGGAGACAATGCTGGGGAGCAGTTAAAGTTAAACTGTGAACCAGCTAAATATAGTTTAGGAGTGGAGGGAAGCATCCCTGGAAAATGGCTGACTAAGCCGTTATCCAGCAAAAAATAAAACTAGGAGGAGTGGAGAAGAAAATTTTGGAGAATAGTTAAAATCAAACTGTGATCCAGCCAACAAATAATGTTAGGAGTGGAGGAAAGCATCCCTGGAAACCAGCTAACTAAACTGTAATCCAGCCAAAAATAAACTTAGAAGGAGTAAAGGAGATATTTTTGAAGAATAGTTAAAGCCAAATTGATAGAAGTGGAGGAAAATATTGCTGGGGAATAGCTATATAAGTTATGAACCACTTAAACACTAGAATTAGTTGTAATGGAGAAGAAGCTTTAATTAGCAAAAATAAAATAGTTTGGGTATTATAAATTATAGATGGAAATGTGGAATAAATTTTAAAGTGAATGGATTTTGAAATGTTTTTAAGAGAGGAGTAAAATACTTTATGTCGGTCATTTATTTATCTGTTTGTCTGATTTATATAGCTACCACTAGCCGTCCTGTACGGCAAGTATAAAAAGATACTACTGACGAAAGATTCTGTTCCTGTGGCTCAGGACAGGTGAAGACCATTGGTCACATACTCCTTTGTTGTTCCTTTTACAGAGAGATTTGAAAAAACACATTCTTCTAATAATTGCTAGATATCCTGGCTGTTCCAACATAACGGGAACTCATCCCATTACTCAGCACTAGGGATTCGAACCGACAAGCTCACCATCTTAGCCTCTGAGCCTGTTTAAATATCAACCTGCAGCCTTACCAGTTTTTTTTTTCCAACCTCCTAACTCACCCTCCCAAACCTTGAGTGGATTTGTGCATGGAAAAATTTTCCCAGACTAATTGTCCAGTCTCTCTGGCATGCAAAACAACTTCCCCAAAGAGCTCGCTTATGGATGCTGTACAAATAACTTACACTTTAACCACATGAGCTGCAGCGAGATTAAGCTAAACCTTCTTTTGAGACTGAATGGGTGCTGTTTTCCAAGCAATTTGGGGGCCGAGACAAAGTATTAAAAGTGCAAAACATTTGCATGCATCTCAAGCAAAGGGAGAGCTCTTTGGGCAGTGAGCATGGGAAATGAGAGAATGCCTATTTGTGCTGCTTCCAGCTCTTTGCCACCTTTTTTCCCCCCCTTCATCCAAGCCAAAAAAAAACCCCCCAAAAAACGGCGTTGCTCAATATTCCACAGTGGCCCAGTGAAAGGATGAATGGAATGTCGTCCCCTTTTGTAGGTTCAGTGAGGAAAAGAGACAAGGGCACAGTAAAGCTTCTATTGAACCAGCTCCAAATCCAGTGTGTCTAACTAGGAAATTGTTCATTCAGAGAGAAGCCAAAAAAGCATTTATGTTTTACTGTGGCTGAGGCAGCAAAAACAATTCAGAAAACAATGATTGTGTTGAGTATGTTTTTTTTTTTAAGGGAAGGAAATGTAGGGCTAATGCAATCCATAATAATATATTGGATCACGTTGCGGGTGGGGGTGAGGGCCAGTTGCATTGCATTAACAGAATAATAGATTTGGAAGGGATCTTGGAGATCTTCTAGTCAAACCCTGAACTCAGGCAATTCACAACTTCTGGAGGCAGGTTGTTCCACTGATTAATTATTCTAGCTGTCAGAAAATTTCTCCTTAGTTCTAGGTTGCTTCTCTCCTTGATTAGTTTCCATCCGTTGCTTCTTGTCCTACTCTCAGGTGCTTTGGAGAATAGCTTGACTCCCTCTTCTTTGTGGCAATCTCTGAGATACTAGGACACTGCTATCATCTCACCCCTAGTCCTTCTTTTTCATCAAACTAGACATACCCAATTCCAGCAACTGTTTTTTTTATATGTTTTAGCCTCCAGTCTCCTAATCATCTTTGTTTGTTTGTTTATTATTTATTTATTAGTTCAATTTATATGCCGCCCTCCTCCGAAGACTCAGGGCGGCTTACAATGCACTTATAGCAATAGCCTTCATTCTTTTGTATATACCTGCTTATTAGGGCTTTTCGTCCCCCATAATTGGTGTTTCTACGAAGTCAGCTTATTGCCCCCACAATCCAGGTCCTCAATTTACCTACCTCGGAAAGATGGAAGGCTGAGTCAACCTTGAGCCTGGTGAGATTTGAACTCGCACTAATTGCAGGCAGCTGGCAGCTAAGTGCTACATAACAGCACTTAGTCCGCTGCACCACCAAGGCTCTTGTTGCTCTTCTTTACACTCTTTCTAGAGTCTCTACATCTTTTTTTACATCATGGTGATCAAAACTAGATGCAGTCTTCCAAGCATGGTCTTATCAAGGCATTGTAAAGTGGTATTAACTGATGAGATAGCAGGGAAGTCAATGCTCCCTTCCCATGATATGCAATGAGGTACCATTACTCAAAACGCAGCCAATTGTTTCTTTTGAATTCTCTGGCAGATTCGTTAGCCAGCTCAGGAAAATTGGGTGGATGGAAGATTGATGGGAAGGAAGGAGAATTCACATGGACATCTTGGAAAGCTGAACTATATCGCTAGTGTTCAGGGTTTAGCGCATTGGATTTCATCTTCTACAGGCTTTTTTCTGAACTGTTAATCCTAGGTCCAAGATACTAAACCATTAAAAGCCTCCTAGGTTATTATAGTCCTGTTACATTGATCAGAATGTAAGACAGATTGTTAATCTGTTGGAAGGGGCCTTGTAGGCCATCTAGTCCAAGCCCCCACCCAAGCAGAAGACCCTATGT